>KN726572.1:2717-19200 GCA_000816745.1 Ancylostoma duodenale
GGCGGTCAGCCGATGCATGCTGCTTAGTGGCCGACGCAATGTCGTGCGGACATTCGAGTTTATTTCGGGTGTTCGAGCGTCCGCGACGTTTTTTTGCACTTTTTCGACTGACCGAATAGCCATTACCCGTAGACACACACGCACACACATAAGAGGGGCGGACTAACCCATTTTTTCGGCCACCGCAGCCGTTCGTCCTCGATTTTTTTCTCCACGACGATCCTTGGAATCACCGGTCTTTGTCCCGCCCTTGCACCACAAACCGCATTTTTTCTGCTTTGTCGTCACTGGCGTGTAATTTGTCACCCACCCATCGACGAAGGATTTGAAAAGTGAAATTTCTTTGTTGTTAGGAGAGTCGGGGTATATTGGAGAAATATAGAACTGG
Source organism: Ancylostoma duodenale (assembly GCA_000816745.1). Classification (NCBI taxonomy): domain Eukaryota; kingdom Metazoa; phylum Nematoda; class Chromadorea; order Rhabditida; family Ancylostomatidae; genus Ancylostoma; species Ancylostoma duodenale. The sequence continues at coordinate 3,106 of KN726572.1, forward strand.
AAGATAGCTACGTTCCAAGTTCTTAGCTTAAACAGCATCCGGCTTTGGCCTGGATTCTCATATTTTCTGTGCTGCAGGTTAATATGAAACAGAGCCGATCTTAGCCTTTTTGCAAGTGTTTTTCTTTTTTTCTTCATTATTAGTCGGACACGTTAGGTAGATTCATGGCTTCAAGAAAAAATGAATTTAATTTTCAGGCTCTTTCCCTTCATTCTCGAATTTTTAACTCTTATTTTTGCATTTTTACACCTGTATTTGACGTTTTTTGGAAGTTCTTGTGGCTATTTTTAGGCCAAAGCTTCTTTCCCTATACTCACACTATTTTTTATTTTAAAATTTTTGTTTACTCAATGTAAACGAAAAGAAAAAGGGGTGCCACTGAAAATGGACACACTCCCCAACTTTTTCGGGCGGACTCCTAGCGAAGTCCACTATCGAAAGAATATAGCATGATTTGTGTGAAAACTTTCCTACTATTTTTTCCCTTTTTGCCCATCTGTTTCATATTTGGGGAAAATGTTCATGAACTTCGCCAATGACAGATTAAGTTGGTTATTTTTAGGTCATCTTTTTATATGCACATTTTTCGGTTATAGAACACTGAATTCTAGCTTTTCTGTTTCCAATAGTTCTCTCCATTGCGATTCTGTGAAAAATAACTTCTTTTTTCTGTGATGACGGTGTTGATCTTCCTTTGCGGCCACCTCTTTCTTGCTTTTTTTTTGCAGCTTACAGAACTTCAGAACTCCAGAACTTCATCAGCAAGTTATCAGAGACGCTTCCCTATTGCTGACACTTTTTAGGATGAAAAAAGCAGTTTTTTCATTCACTTATTTGGTTTAAAAGGTAGTAATAGTAGGTAAAACTAGTGGTAATAGCTAGTGAACTGATTTTTCGAGGGGATGACTCTTCATTTTTGTAAGAAAATTATGTTGGTGCAATCCTTCAAGCTAAAAACTCGAATATTGGCAATCCCCTCGAAATGTTGGAGGATTTCATGGAAAAACTCGGCATTTTTGCAGCCCCCAGCGTTCGCGCCTTGACGGCCAGGTGGCGACCGCGTTTTCCTCCTCCCCATCAGAGCTCATAGAACGTTTACCTCAGAAAAAACAGGGTGAGCGCCTTTTCAGGCGCGCAGCTTGTTTTTCTATAGCAAATCGCCACACTCTCACACCGCAGCAGCAGTAGCAGCTGCTCTCAACCTGTTCTATCTACAAGGTGTTTTTTTTTTCGCTGGCGACATCTAATGTCACTCAGTATAGGCTGAAATTGGTACAGTATCCCTCTTGTGGACTTGAGAATAGAGTACTGTAGATGAGTAGTGCGAAGAGGTGAACACAGCTGCGTCGCCAACATGTATAGCTGCCGGCTTGATATTGCGTTCGTCACGTGACGTGAAAGTGCATTCAGTGGGCGTGGCTCATCTATGGACCCTCGGCGGTGTTGATAATCCTCGGAGTGTGCTGCGTTTGCAGTGACAAACAATCAGTGGACGTGCTGTGTTCACGGTCTCCTGCGTTGTTGCACTATTTTCGCTGCAAATTTATGTTCCGCTTTACATACGGAGCAGTGCTGTGCACTTCGATGCCCGCATGCCGACAAACTGTTGTTGTCCTGGTGAAATTGGTGCAAAAAACAGGGTCAATGCTATAGTCATTGGGACTCGTGAAACACATACCCGACTGTGGTCCTAATGCCTACTAGTTGGTCCCGCTCCGAATGAACGCCGCATTGTTTCCTAGTTGTGGTACACGCGTCCACAATAGTGCAAAAAGAGGGCATTTTAGTCAGAGTCTCACTAGCCTCGCTTTCCAGTTGCCCTCAGAGGGCGTGCCAGTTTTTGCCTGGTTTTTTCGCATCCGTACCACCCGGGAAGTAGTCACAAAGTGTGCGCGTACTAATGTACTCGTACACGCCAGCAGCTACTGCACTGAATTTGCCGGCCAACGACCCGCCCACTAGTGAGAGATCTTGAACGAAAAGGAGAGTGAAGAGTTCGGAGTAGCTTCTATATCATGATGGAAGAACGTTTAGGGAGGAGAGACGAACAGACAATAAGTGCAGACATCAACATCTCTGGCTTTTTATAGCGCCAGCATTTTTTGCCCGGTTTATTTTTTTTGTTTATTTACTTATTTATTTATTCAAAACGCCGAAAAGATCGTTCGCCAAATAGTTTCATCGCTGACCTCATGAAGAAAGTTCTAGGCATTCATATGCGTAGAAAAAAAGATGTAAAGTTTTTTCTTTTCCTACTGCGCTGTTTTTTGGACATTTTCCGAGTGAAGCAGAATTAACTATTAATTCTCACTATAGTTCTAAAATCATTTGTTCCTGCTGTTTTTGATATAATTATTCCCGTGCTCACATAAATGTCAACTTTTTTCCTTTTTCCTATTGGATTCGTATTCTACGCGTTCAAAATCATGACGATAGCCAGATTAACTCCGCAGCAAACTTTATCTGGAAAGTTCACAAAAGTATAAAAAGTATTTAAAAGCCGTTTCAATACATTTCTGTGCGGAAATAATTCTCATGCAGTGGAAGGCTTTCATAGGATGTTTCCAACTGTTAACTAAAACCTGAAAGGCGAAAGCACAATTTTTTAAGCACCTAGGAGCTGAATATGTGCACTATTACTTTTTGAGTGGCGGGTTCCGGTCTGAGTATTAGAACAGTGTAAATATTGGCTACGGCTTTGAGTTGGTTGTGAGTTTATAGAAAAGGACGCATGGTGGACAGCGTATGTTCCAGACAACTTAACGGTTTTTGCCTCTATGAAAAAGTATTGTAAAAAGCCTTCGCAGTATTCAACGTTCAGGGCAGCAATGGGTGTGTGGTGTATAATACAACTGACCTGTTGTGGAGCTAAGTGTTTAATTACTATAATTGGTATCGTATAATTATTGTTTGTGAGGGACTGGAGCGATTTCCAAGACCAAGAAAAGGAAGAATTTGTGAGACTTTTCCTGCTTTATTTGGCCCCAAACAAAAAAGTCGTCAACCTTTATTCTCCGGGGGGACACCGTTTCTCACAGTCACACGGTGTTTTCACTAATACTGAAACTTTTTCATGCAGGTAGATACAGATTTCTTTCGAGCTTCGAGATGACGTCTATATGTACAAAGAATTTATTCCTGATATCCTTGTATTAGCGGTACATTCATATCCCAGTGCTTTCTTCACGGAACGACTGCTCTTTCTAAAGCGTTTCTACCCTAGCTGTTGCTTATAATTCGCACTTATAGTGGATCTAGGCAGATAGCAGCACGAGCTGTTCGAAAAGCGTGACAGGAGGTGTTGCTGTGTGTATCACAAAGTCCACACGAAGCGGCCTGCGGCGTACGAGGCTGTTCCACGTCGAGGCAAGCCACGTTCGGTGACCGAGGCTTGGGGCTGAGGAGCGAATTCCGTGAGGGGGGTGAGGCGTTCGTTCGTTCGCTGGTTTTTGCGTCGTTTTTTATCGGGCGCGCCCCGAAGTGCAGCCGTTCGCGGGCTGGTACCGGCGCGTGCGACGCGCATCAAAGTGCAGAAAAAATAGTCCACTATGCGCGCCGCTGACCCGCATTTGTAGCGTAAAAACGCCGCCATCCACGCGGTTTTTATCGGCTGTTGTAGAGAGAATATCGCCGGGGTTACGCCTCTCCGTATAACGTAAAAAATCACCCAGTGGTAGAAAAGAAGTCTGTGATGGCGCCAGCCGGCGGTGATGACAGCTCCCCTGCTGTGCCCCCGTGTCGGCAGCATCGCTGTCAGGCTGCTGCGTTGCCACACGCTGCCGCCGCTAGCCAATCGGCGATGACTGCCGACGAGTACGGTAGGTCGCCATGGCCGCCACTACCACACACGGGGCACAACAACACATAATTCGACGGACTGCATGCTAAGCGTCAGCATAATGCTTGTCAGGTATGTTTTCTCACGTTTTTCCCGGTTTTCTTTTGTAACCTTCGCTTGAATTCAAATTTGGCAGTCTGGCTGCATGTGTCGGTCTTGCTTTTTTCTTTTGTTGAGAAGTAACAAATGATAAGGTTGTGTCGTTGAGAATTGCTCGTACTATTACACGAGTCACGTTTTTGTAAAGCACTTTCAGCAGTTCTTTGCTACTGAAGTGTTCTCTGCATTTTCTGTTTTTCTCTCTATCCATGTTAAGAAAATTGTTATCATTTACTTTAGAGTCATAGCTCTTATTTTTCCTAACTCAAGTGAATTACATCCTGACCATGTTCACACGTTGTTTTGAGCAATCTCTACTTCTTCTCCATGTTTGAAATCACTAAAATAAGTAAATAGCTAGCCATGCACTTTTGTCCTCCGTTTCTTGAGCATTCTCTCATGGAAATGGCCCTGTTTTTCCTTTTTAAACAAGAGCACTACATCCCTTTGGTGCTACAATCCAGCTGCACGTTTCCGCTCAGCGATCGAGGCACAAGTCTTTTTTTCAACTGCATTCAGCAGCGTTCGTGTGTGTGTCTGTGTGGGGCTGCTAGACCCCCGTTATAGTCAGATAATTTTTCTGCCCGCCTGCCTGCGTGGGCATTAGTGGAAAATGCTACGTTACTTTGGTGCAAAGTATTATATTCCTTTTTAATTTTAATCAGACGGTATTGAGGTGAACAGAGATCCTCTGGATTTTTGAACAGTTTCAATTATCCCTCAAATCTTCACTGATTACTCTCCATCATTTTTCTCGTTAGTTCGTCTCAGCTTCACACGGACAGATTCCAGGATGTTTTGTGAGAATCTTTTTTTTTCCGAAACCTAAGTCATTCGGCCAGCTTTTTACTCGATTTTTTTCATCGTCTGTCCCTCGTCGTCCCTTTTTCAATAGGGCATCTCATTTTTCACAGCAGTTCTAGTGCTCGTTTTCTTCTGCCTGCGAGCCGTCACTTTTTAGTGCTCTCGTTGATCTGGGCTTTTTTAACGATTTTCCACGGCGTCCTCGACTGCCCGAGCGGCTGCAGCGACGACGAGGACGGGGTTCGCCGTTTTTATGTTCCGAATGTTGCTTCTTCCCGAGTGGCGGCAGTGTTTTGCTGTGTTCAATTCTACCTCAAGCTTTTCTCCTCGCCGAGCTCTGGACCGTCTATTAACTTTGCGTGAATGTGATAATTCTAAAGGACTGGAGTGGTCACTATCCGAGAAATGTCGAGTCAAAGAGAATTGTAGCGTATCTTCCACTTTTTCTATTTTTTAGTTACATTGTCTTTCCGAGCAGGTCATATTTTTCTCATATTTCTTTGTGTGTATCAGTAGTGATGTCAGCGTGGATAATGTTCGAATGGCACAAGTTTTGCTTCAAACATCTTCTAGTGATTTACTGGGCAATTCCATGTTTTTGGAAGAATTTCTGTGAGAGGATCCATGAAAACCCGTTCCTCAAAGGCTACGACCTTATTTCTTCAGGCTGAGATCGGTCTTCTCATCTCCTAGGTTTTTTGGTAAAATTTTGTTTTGGAGTTCGTATTGCATTTTTCCTTTCATTCCTAAAAATTAAATTTATTTATTTTCTCGCGTAAGCTTCTCCTCATGTCTCTGTCTTTGATACTTCTGTAATTTTTCCGTCACATTAGTCACTCCAGATAGGTTCAGCTCTTCCTTTACTTTTTCCTCTGCTAATAGTCTAAACGATTTTCTTTTTTTTTTCTCGAACACTGGAGATTCTTTCTACTCCCTATGTTTCCTACCTTTCTCACTTTTTTTCGCTTCTTTGTTGTCTTCATATTTTGGTCCTGAACTTTCTCTCATTCTTTGGTCGAGATTTCGGGATCTTTATCTTCAGCTGATTTTTTTCGCTTATGTTCGATGAATTGGTTCGCTTGTTTGAGTGCACGTTGCGATCTTTTTTGCGATTGCTCAAAAAGCGGTGGAAAAACTTGCTTCTACGGAAGTTCCTCGTCGGCTAGTTGACCCTATAGAATACCGTGGTTTTCCTTTACCTGGGGTCTTTGCCATTGCATTTCCGTTGCGGCTAACTTGCTTGTGTTTCGCCGTTGAAATCCCTGGCTACAAGTTTCCTGTAGATGTCACTTCTACAAATGGAGTTTCAGACTTCTCGGGATTGTTGCAATAGCTATACGTTCTGTTCCATAGTGGGTAAATGGGTATTGTTCTGGTCAACTTCTTTCCCGGTCGTTCTTGTTCGCCCCCGTCCTCGAATTTGCTCGCCAAAAGTTGCAACCCCTCCGGCTGTTGCGCAAGTCTCCGCCCAGTTTTTCCTGCCTGCTAGTCATCTTCTGGTCCCGCGAAAAACCGTAGCACTGTAGAAACCTGCGCTTCTTCCTTAGTATGCCACCTTTTTCCGTTTGTTCCATCCAAAACTTCACAATATACGGAAGTTACAATGTGGCATTCTGTGTGTGCAACGGCAGCACCCAACTTCACAGCATGTCAATCGATACCGCCTGAGGTGTAGCGAAACATACGCGTCCACGCGTAATCGCGGTCCACACTGAATTTGAAAAGTATCGATCCGATTCTGTCCACCGATCGATTTGGCATTGTTCTGGCATGAAAAACCGGTTTCTTTATCGCGTATACGGGCTGTGGTGGTGGCTGGATGGCTGGCTGGCAGGGCCGTTGCTGCGTGTATGTGTGAAGGCGCCCGCGAGTGTTCGTTGCTCGCTGCGGGCCGCCGTCGTCGTCGTGCACAGCCGCCGCTACGAGCTACAGTATCCTTGGCCGACGCGTATCTTTCTCTCTATGTGTGTTGTGTGTGTGTGCGGTGTGTCTGTGAGTGTGTGTGTTTGTGCGGTGAGTGTGTGCATTTTATGAAACATTGCTTTAGTGCCTAGGGTGGCCAGCTAATCCTCACTCACGTCCTTCAAAATGATTCCAGAGTTTACAGACTTGTCCAGAGTGATACATAAATATTTACCCGGAGGTCATTCCCAGAGGCAACTTTCCAACTTGTCCATGTAACAGTGATCTATCCACAACGCGCGACCATTCGCTTTTTCCCGCCGCCAACAGCCATTTGGCTTTTTGACGCTTCGAGCCAGCCGACCGCCCAGCCAGTGAGTGCTGAAATCGATTTTCCAGGACGCTTGAAAAAAACGCGCTCCGCGGCGATATCTGGTTTCGTCGCGATATCGATTATTTTCGCGCAACGGAATTGTTCGTCGAATGGGGGGTGCGACACGGCGACGACGACCGCGACGACGACGACGACGACGTCGAGTGCAGCGCACAAAATTTCATGCACGAGCGACGAAGGCGAGGGGCGGATTACGGTAGCGTTCGGCGCGGCGGCGGCGGCTGCACTAACAGCATATAATCGAAATGTGTGTGCGTGTGTGAGTGAGTGTGTGCATGTGTCGTTCAGTAGTAGTTCAGCCGAAAATTTTTCGTGCTACTGCTCTGGAACCCCTCAATCAGCCCAACTTGGATCTCTAATAACCATAAGAACTAGCTACCACGGTGTTCATCTGTCAGCTCGCGTTTTTTTTTCTCTGGATGCTGTCTGGATTGCCTAGCCAGACCCTTTTTCTTCGAGAACCATTTGGACGGCAGCGATGAGTTCCGACATCCCCTGTCGTTGTTCCGGGTTGCTTCAGAAATAGCCATTTTTCTCGCCACTTTTTTCTCGTGGTCGAAAAACCGATGTTTTTGATCGACCAGCGACAAAGTGCAGAGATCCAGAGTGGGATCCCTAAAAACCGCTTCAAAAACTGTCTGCGAGCATTGCCATAGCCATTTCTTTAAAAACTCACTGGTAAAAAGTTGTTATCGTCAGCAATTTATTCCCCTTTCTATTCATCACCTCCAGGGTTCTCTAAACTTCCACCGAACTCCCTTTGATATGCCTTGTTGTTCTCTCCGTTAGCTACTGCGGCTTTTTACCATCTGCAATGATTTGTTGCCTTTCTTTCTTCCTAATGAGGCCCTCTTCGCACGACGCCGTTCACTCCAGACATCGTTTGGGTTCCAGATTCGACCGCGAGCTTTTTGCAGTTGTATCAGTGGACTCTATCCGCATGAAGAAATGGATGTCAGTGATGGATGGGATGCTGTTGACAATTTAGATACGACAGCTGAAAAATATGCTCGGATCTAGGATATTTTGACTAATTTGATCCCCTCGTATATAAATGAACATTAGCTGCTGACCCCAGGATCCTGCCGGCCTTTTTTCCATGGCTCCGTACCTTCCGTGATTTCACCGCACAACTTCGGAGTTAACGGTACTTTAAGGTTCAAACGCACTCCAAAACGAATTAGTTGGAGGTTAACGGGTTACGGTACTGTATCAGTCCGATCAGGAGAGCCGTGTATGTGTGTGTATGTGTGTCTGGCCGGGCAGCCAGCGCCAACCAAGTGCTCCCCTACCGAAGAGAGCGCCTTGGACGCGCCACGCCCACCGTCTTCTCTACCACCTATTGTCGCCGAGGCGCGTTCTTATGCGTGTGTTTGGCCTTCTTTCTGCGGCGTTCTTCTGAAATTTCGACCGTTCACTTTCTTCTGTGTTTCTGAGGAACCATTTGTCCTCGCGCTGGTTTTTCCAGGCCCTTAAATGACGTAGTCACACAAACCATTCCTTCGGTCGCCACCTTTCACACGCGACAGGCTTGTGCATGGGCACTAAGCAATCCTCGCTTTTTTCCTCGAAGGAGCGGTCGTATCTCATTGCGCGCTACAGATGACCGTGCGGCTCGACCTCCCTAGGGCTTGCTCCATTCAAAAGTCATCAACTACGTTTGTGCTATTTTTGGACGTATACATAGCGTGTATGGGACTAATGAATAAATGGGTCGTACCGGGTAATGACGGCAGCAGAGGCAGCATTTGTTGCGAAATCGACGTCTGGTACTGGTGATGCATACTGTGCTGGGTGCTCATCTGAATGGCGTCCATTCAACCGATACTATACTGACCACAGCGTAGTCAAATTTGATTACTACAGGTCATCTCTTCTTTAGATCGTCTGCATAAATGCCAGTACTGCACCTCAGCTGTCTTTCACTGTTCCAGAAAATTTTCTAAACGGGATCTTGGGAACGTTTTGGTTGATCTAGGACACTTTTATAATTTTTTTGTAGCTATTAAAAATGATGACCCACCTCTGAATGTGCACGGAGAAGTGCACTTTCAACGCAGGCCAGTTTCTGAGCCGCAGGATCAGCTCTGATGGCACCATTTAATTTAAGTAATTGCTCGCTTCTTTCCTTACATCCAAAAACCACACAAGGTTGAGAAAGAAAGTTCTTGGGCCATATGACCTCCCCATGAGGTATCACCTGAGTCTGTGTTTTTTCTTTTCTGAACAGCAGCTCCCCGAATCTGCCCTTTCAGGCTGACGTTGTTTTTTGTGGACTTTTTTGAGGTTGTCGGCTCTTTTACTGTCGGAATGATGGGGTGTGGGAGGGGTTTCGAGATCTATGGTAGGAGTCAGAACCAGGAATTGTGATCTGTACAACAAAATTGCATCTGACGAATACTCAGGCACTGTCCATGAAAGGTCTGTGACCATGTGCTGGTTGCTCTTCCCCTCGGTTGCCATTTCTTGGCTATGAACCCTATGAGTAGATGATGTACGACAATTCAACGCTGTTTTTTCTTAGGAGCGTAATCCCCTTCTGGAAACGACCTGTAAGGAAAGCATGGTAGTACAAAGTATGGAAGTGAATAGGAAAGCCATTCCCCAGATTTGCGACTAGATGGACGTACATTAGACGATTCCCATTCGCAACATTCAAAATTTCGCAGCTCTTTTTTTTCAGGCGGTGCCAAATGCCACCACGAAGCTGCGCCGTTTTCTGTATTGGACGGGGATGTCGCGCCCGTCGTTAGCGTTGCCAGCTGCTGGCTCGTCGCACTGCTACTTTTTCATAACCTCGCGGCTTGGCTGGACTTCGTAGATCTTTTCTAGATCTTTGTTGGTTCCAATGAAAAAAAATCACAAGCGTCCTAACATTCGCACCTTATTATTGGCTATGTAACTTGGCTGAATCCGCTGAAATCTCTTCTTCGGCGTCATACTCTCACTTCTGGAATGTCTCATGCGCACAACAGACGCGTTTTCACTTCATATGTAGCATGAATCTCCCTCCCTAGGTCCTTTACGGCTAGCCGAGAGTTCAATTTGCTCAGCATGAGCGCTACATAACACTCCGCTGAAAAAATCCCTTTTTTTATTGCCCGTTGCTAAGTTTTTTCTGCGCCTCTGTCCTATCGACGCTGAAAAACGATTCCATTTACGCTGTATTGACCAGTTACGGACGTCTTTCTCCTCTTCAGGACTCATTTAGCAAGGGATAAATTAGGCTAGTTGCTTAGCTTTTGTGCTTCTAAGGTTATCAATAAGGCACCTTTTATCTGCAATTACGGGATGGTATTAACTGTAGCATCTGTAAGCGTCATCTTCAAAAAGTGATGAGGGCTGAACTCTTCTTTTTCATCAGGGTGAGGAGGTACGGCATCATCTGTGAAGCAACCAAGAACTAGTTTTCTTTAGTTGTTTCTTTTCTGCTTTGAGCTCCCAGTTTGACCATATGTCTTCTTGCAACAATTCCCCTATCTTTTTCATCTTTGAGCAAAACAACAATCTGTCGCTTCTCTCGAGTAAATCAACAGTATTTCAGTTTGAATCGAAGCCGGACGTTGGCCAGCTGCAGTCGCAGATGCAGATGCGCGAGGCGAAGCCGTATAAATGCACTCAGTGCGTGAAAAGCTTCGCCAACTCGTCCTACCTCTCTCAGCACATGCGAATCCATCTCGGCATCAAACCGTTCGGACCGTGTCAGTACTGCGGCAAGAAGGTGAGGAGCTGAACCGTGGATCGAACGGGGCTCTACATGGGGTGTCCTTGCGTGGCGCACTCGCCAAGCTTTTTACGAGGCTTTTTGTTACCACTGCGAAAAAGCGGTGGGAAAACAACGAAAAAGAAGGATTGCAAAGTGCATCGTGTTTTGCTGGACTTCCGGGCTATTTTTTGAGTGTTGCCTCTCCAGAAATCAGTGGGCAGCTGTAATCTGGAACCAGTGAACTACCCATCTACAAAAAAAAACACCGAAGATTCTGCTCTTGTGGAGGGTTCTCCTTGGATCTCGATTTTAACTATCTTTACAGTTAAAAACTAACTTTTTTGCGTAACTTTTTAGCAAGCAAAAAAGGTTGTGTTTTTTTTCTTTTTCAATTTTCATTACCAGAAAAACTTTCAATAAAACTATTTCAGGGCATTAGAGTGCTATAAATTTCTAATATGGAAGAAAACTAAGTTTCATTAAAACAAATTTGTGCGGCCACGTTCGAGTTTTAATCTTGCGAAATACGGGTAATAAAATGACGATAGGGATGAAAAACATGTCAAAATCTGCTCTAAAGCGGAATGCATTGGACGGAATTTCTAAATTTGGTTTTACTGTAGTTGCCGGCTATTGGCAGGGAATACTTTTTAATTTATTACTGTGGCGTAATCCTCTACGGATTAAGATCTTGTAGCAGTTATACTACATTTGATCAGGGGCCTTTAAGTATATCTTCTTCTTAGCACTAATTAATAAATTCCATGTTCTGTGTTCATAAAACCTGGGCATCCTCGATTTGGTTGTATATGATGTTTCTCCTATGCAACACAGGCAATTATATGGACAAGTTTTATTTCGGCCTTACGTTTTGACTAGACGTTGTCTTCACAAGCCTGAAATCGGAATAAGACGTGTCCTTATAATAAAGGTGTAGCACAGAAGAAATACCATATATTAATTAATGATTTTTCTGATTACTCAAGATTTTAGTTGTACAGAATTATCACAGTTTAAGCTTCCTTTGCTTTGTGAAAACAGAAGTTCAAAAGCAAATAATTAGAGAAGAGGTTCCTCCGTAACGCCGAAAATTTCTCCTGATTAATCATGTCATGTAATCATGAATTAGGCAAAAACTTGCCTTCAAAGTTTTACGACGTCGAAAACTCAACACCTGCACGCTGCAAAGAACTGGGCTAGGATCTGCACGTGATTCGTCAAATCAGTAGCAGGGTGTCTCTGATTGGTCGATGTCTACAGTAGTGAAGAACATTGCACTTACTGCATTATTGCAAATCTAACATTTTCTGAACAGTTCTTGTGACTAGAAAATCAGGATAATAACGAAGTTGAGGTTTTCCATTGGTATTGTTTTTGAGTGAACCACTTGCACTTACGGTTAGATCCTGCATAAACATGTGCGCAATGCTACTGCTTTTCAATGAGCTATTAATCACAAGTGGCAAATAGCAATTGATGGAAAAAAAAACCTCAGCTCTCAGCTGAAAACACAGAAAATATCTATCGTCAGAGTTTTGTTGTGAATTCTCTACTTTCATAATCCGTTAGAGCTGAGTGTTGGGGAGCTTTGGCAAGCTTTTCGGATTTTCAGATCACATACATGGCGGAAAAGCACATTTTTACTCTGTCGACACAGTGCTTCTGTTTGAAGTGGGTAAAGAAACATGGACAAGTAAAACTAAGCCATCTATTCTCCTCTTCTGCGTTAAAAACCCCACAAACAGCCCTCCAGATGGGGTCCGACTTGTCTGGGTACCAAATTTGAGTTCAGTTTCAATTCTTCCACATTTATTAATGGTCCGCTAACGTCTCTTAGCCGAGTTGCGAAGTTGCGGTTTAGTTCGCTATCGATTTGAGAACACGGCAGGCCGAGTGTTGCCCCATGTCCTTTCAGCGAGCAGAAGGAGTGTAGTTCGTGCTGAGAGAACATGAGATGGAGACGCTCGATGCTTACATTTCAGTAAATCGTGGAAGTGTTCATGAGACACTTTGTCTGGCTTGGGTTGACGTGTTGATACCGATTTCCCTACTTCCACCTAAGGGGTGAATCCCTTCTTAAATGTCTTTGGGGTTAGTACTAAAATGAAAAAGTCCGGCTTCTCCTCAAATTATGGTTCGGCTTAAAAATATTGAAAGGAGCTTTTTCATGCCAGAAAATCGCCGTTCCCTTCACTTTCGACCGACGATCACTGAATGCAACACACCGTAACTTAGCGGCCAATAGCGCATAGTTAAAAAAGGGGCGTAACCAATTGCGCGAATGGCTGAGTGGTGAGAATTTGCGGCAAATCGGCGAGATTATTAGAGAGAATTCCCGCGGCGAAAGTTATTAGAGCGATTTGTGATGGGAACGTTGCGTTTCTGCGGCCTCAGGAAAAGTTCTAGGGTTTCAGGGAAGCGGTCAGAAAGCAAGGCGCAATCTAAGTGCATCTGCTCCAGATTGGAAGCTTACCTGCTTCGGCCATGGAGCAGGAATATGTGGAACTAGTTTTGCGCCTTTGATTTGATTTAATGTTCGCCAGAACTATGGACTAGAGAAGAGGAACGCCTGACCAGGAAACGGAAAATCTGATGTTTGCCTGACCCATTTAGGGTTGTATTGGCAATTATCAATATTTCCTGAGGAATTTACAGGTCTACATCGGTTCCATCTTTACCTCAAATTTCATATGTTGCTTAAACAGTTTACGGGTGTCATCGTTGCCTGGACCAGGGTACGGGTGATGCTCAACAGTTCCCGGGTGTTGCCTGGGCCCGGATATATAAGTGAGATTACCTACGGTTAACGTATTATCGTACACGAATTTACCTTCTACCTGAAGCCCCTCAACATGTTTACCCATACATGACATTGTCTATACCCAAGGCCTGTATGCACCATTAAGATTACTCGGGATAAACGTGTTGATGCCAATGTTGACGTCGGTGTTGACGATCGGTGAACCTGTATGTAGTTAACACGTTTACCCTAGGTGATCTCAATGATGCATACGGCGCCAGCTGCTACTGATGAGTATTCATTCGCATGGGTACGAGATTACTCATCTTTTCAACAGTGCATCCGGGCCCTGGTTATTCTTCGAATTTCTTGTTGGTTGGACAGTTTTTGGGTATTCGTAACTGCCCACTCGGATTCTGGGTTAAACATTCTTAAACGTTTTCTGAGTGCTCCTTGATGCAACAAGACCCGCACGACGGGCCGTTCAGGCCGCGGACATCAGAGTAAGATCTCCCAGTATCAACAAATGGGAAATTACCGAGGCTCACCTGCTTCCTTGTCCTAAACCACCTAATGCAGCGAAGTAGACCTCCTGACTGCACAGCAGTTTGGAAGAACCTGCACAGTTAGGCGGACTGGTTTCGCCAATAGTTCATATCCTGTTTCCTCACACTAGTCCTGTATCGTGGTCTCTGGCTTTTCACTTCAACTCGCATACGACTTTGAGCTTTGCTGCTTAAAAATCGCGTGTACTTAACTGTCCGTGTTGTTTTTACGCAGCATTTCCATAGATTTGATCACTGTTGAAATCTAACACGTTTTTTCATTGGGAGCTAGGGAATGTTTAATGGGTTGCACACCGAATACGTACTTCTATGCACACCACTGCATGGGAAGAAAATGGTTTCTTGATTGAGGACTTTTACCTCATACGTAGTTTGGCCGTAGAACTGTCAGCTAAGCAGTAGAGTTCAGAAAGCAATTACAGTCGCACAACTATTCGCTGTTCAATTTCCGAAGAAAGAACTATGGGTAAGATTAGAGCAATAATGCGGTACATCTTTATTATGATAAAACCACCCTGCTTCCCTTGCGTTTTCTTATAAAGCTTCATAAAAAGGCAAATGAGAAGTGGCAACATACGGTAGCTAAATACAATTAAAGTACATAGTGAAAGGTCGAGATCGAAGTTACCTACATTTCTGAAGCTAATGTTAAGTCCGTACTGGAGGTTTTCTCTTTAAACTATTGTAATTATGATGTGGCATTCTCTGGTTTTTGCTCATAGTATGAGCACCAGAACATTTATTTTGCGGAGATTCTGTATACAATAGTAGTTGCAGTTCATTTTAGTCTCGATATCTTTACACATTTGGTGAAAGAAAAAGAAATTTAACATCTCCATTTTCCCGTCCTTCTAACAGGGAAGGATACTAGGGTGATCCAGAAAAACGTAACAAAATTCGTGCTATTACATATATGCAGTTTGTTATGCTGATCTCAAATCTGTTTTCCTTTTTTGCTGCCGAGCTCTGTATGAAGAGTTAGATGACATGGTTCCTGTTTCCTGTACAAATAGGCCATGTTTGACTTCCGTGTTATAATCTACTGTAAGTTTGTGCGGAAACTATTTCAAACTGATCATCCAAATAAAACCAGTTGAAACCTTCAGATCTTTTTTAAAATTCAGCTATTTACACGAGGAATAATTTTTTGCGAGAACATATCCCGGAAGCCACATTTTCACTGTTCTGCACCGGCTGGAATTATGTCACCTAATTTGTCATAGAGGACTCCGCAACAGATATGGAAAACAGATTGAGATCAGCATCACAAACTGCATTCTACATTATAAATCTAGTCACGGATGCCCGGACCCTTTAAGTGTTCCTCCCTTGTAGGTATTCTTTCAACAAACCTGCACTTGTCATAAGAACCCTAACAATAAAAATATCCGTGCTTCTCGGCCACTGGGAATTCGCCATCTGATTCAAACAATATCCAAAATTCGATTGAACGGTTCGGAATCAAAAACTTTAACATTGAGATCTAAACAGCAGTGTTTCTTTCAGAGCAGATTGAGGCAAAGTGATATCGGGGCTAACGTTGCTGTTCACTTACGCGGCTTATAGAGGAGAAGATTCGCTACTAAGTAGCCAGTTGCTGCTGGCCAGAATCGAACCACAACCTGTTAGAGACTGGCACAGCTCACGGGGAATCCGCTTTGCAAATCAAACTACACATGGATCGTCACGTCCATGTCTGGAAAAACACATCCTTACAAATTAAAAAAGCTTGAAGGAATTTTTTCCTCAAGATGGGACAGGGACTACGGGCATCTTTTTCATGGTAGCAGCCACATATCCAACGAACAAAGGCTAAAATTGTGCCACCGCCTAGGCAGCTCTGAATCCTAATAATCCTTACTACGTATATGTAGTAAGAATTATTAGGATTCCGAGCTCTCGAGGATCTTTCCCGAAAATATAGACGGATTCCGTGGCTGCAGAATCTTGGCGGGACCTGAATGAGAGATGCTGTAAACTCAGACAATAACAGCGTGCGGCCCGCGCACCCCTACTTCCACATATTTTCTGGCTTCCCATCGGGCG
>KN726573.1:0-14569 GCA_000816745.1 Ancylostoma duodenale
GAATACAGAAACCAGAGCCACCATGCACAGCGCCCGCGTTTCTGCCCAACAGAGCCGCGCCGCGTATCCACCCCTGTCTACGTCCGTTTGGAGTTCCCTGTGTGTGCACAAAAATGTGTGCGGGTCATAGTTCTTTATGTTCTCGTTGTCTGTACGTTCTGAGATATTTCGTTCCTACTAATAGAGATGCTGTAGGAATCCCTATAATTAGGAACCTAACCAAATCGAAATAATAGAAATCAAATTGCTCTTCGTATGCTGTTCGACACCTAATTTGTCTACATCTGCGCATTGGTGTGTTCGCTTGCCACGTTATGCTCAGAGGGGTTCGACAATGCGACACTGTGTCACCAAAACTATTCAGCGCCTCTCTCGAGGACGTCATGCCAAGACTAGAATGGAATAACATGGTAGTGCAAGATGATAGTCGAATTTAACCATCTTCGCTTCGGTGACGACATCGTCGTTATGATGCCAACCATCAGCGAAACGGAACGGATGCTGGCCGACTTGAACGACGCGTGTGGAAAGATCGGTCTCCAACTGATTCTGACAAAACGATGTCAATGAGAAATTAACGGATCCCGGATGCCCCATTCTCGTTCAATTCGTATCCAAATTCTTGCATTCAGGTGAAATCTACTCGTCAGTACGACACCACTTTGTCACCTATACTGGTGTTCTTGACGTCAACGCTGTATCCTATTTAATAACCTAGCGAGATAATTGACCGCTCCATGTTCCAGCCAGCTGCAGCTTACAGCCAGGTTTGTCGAAAACTTGGACTAACGGCATATAACGTAGAGGGTCAGTGTTGCTCACAGCTGGTCAATAAGGAGGTGTTTAGGGTGTAGATATCTACAACAAAAAGAAACTAACCAAAAGACGCTGATTTAACATAAACAGTCTCGCGTCAAAATCGGGAAGACCAATGTAAATTTTCTTTTCAAACCTGAACATAAATATACACGAGTTGAAAACTATTTTTGGAAAAGTATGTAAAGGGGAAATCAGTGAAACCTTCTAATGAAGGCCGGATCAAGATCCCATGGACAATTCGTTGCGCATACCAACACAGTATTCGATGTAGAGTGTAGGCGCTGAAGTTGTACAAGAAGCTCGGTCTGCAACCAAGAAATCTGCACCCAAACACGAAATACATATTTCGCACATCGAAAAATTAGAAAAACAGATAATCGGAAGGAATCTTTGGGAACAGATTAATAAACAAATCAATTAAATACGCATAGGTTCCATTGAATTTCCGCAGTTACCTTCACTCTACGATTAGCATCATCTTCACTTGCGCATCGGGTTCTACACAGGCTATCCACTTCATCTATGAATATTACAGCAGCTGAAAGAAAATTGTCTAGAGCAGCAAAAGCCAGCACTACTTTGTAGTTAAGTATAGACAGCTCACAAAGAAGATTTCGTAATTATGTCGCTTCAGCATCAGGAGGTCAAATATTTGACATTAAAACAAAATTTCAGAGAGTGGTTCTATACTAAATATTATCGTTCTAGAGGAATTTTAAACTCTGCTCCTTCTTGGCATCAAAAGCAATCAAACATGATTAATAACTAACTCTTCTCTTGTGCAATTGCATGGTCAAATAACTCGCGAATTAGTTTTTCTGACTGTCCGCTCCATGTTGAGATGAGATCTGAGGAGGAGACCTTAAAGGAGTGCCCGTATGTAGAAGAAGGTAGGTGCAAATAAAATGGACGCATGATATGTATGTATGAACATAATTATATGAAAACGACAAGCTTTACCTGATATAGCAGCGAATTGATTTCTCGTACAATAGCTTGTGAAAGTACAGACTTTCCTACACGGAAAGAGTTGAGATCAAATTTGCAGAAAACATCTCGATACAAGTGGAAAACTCGCCGGTTCCTGGCGGCCCGTAAAGCAAAACGGCCTTCCAAGGCTTCAGGTCGGAAGATTCGAACCATTCCGGATATTGAATAGGATCTACTAGGGCCTCGAACAGAGCGGATTTTGCCTTCAAATATAGAAAGTTAACAGTGCAGCAAATGAAATTAATTCGGACGCATTCAAAACCAAGATTATTCTATTGAAACCCCATTTTTTAAACAAAAAATCACTAAGAAATCACTAATTACGAAAAGAAACGCTGTAAAGGTGCAATTACCTCCGTAAGACCAGCAATGTCACTGAATTTTGGAAGCTCTTCAACGTTGCTCAAAATAGTGGACTCAATGGCCTGCCTAAATTGAAACATAGGAAAATTCTAATTTCAACTAATTATGCACTGAAATATGAGTAGCATATGGAGTATAATACTATTTATGCTAACAAAGCATATACAAACAGGCCATAGAACCAATCTTGCATTTGGCGTACTTAATCTCTCTCACAAAACATTCCCCTTTTAAGTGACCTATCTTATGGTTATACTACTCAGGTGGACAAAGCGTAGGGTACATAGTTCAGAAGACTGCGGGGTTCGTAATCAGAACCTCACCTCCGGCTGGCTGCGAAATTGTCCAACTCTTCATCTTTCTTGTGGCTTGAGTTGTTTGATTCCAGAGAGGGTGACATACTAAATAAATAGGTACATACATAGCAGAGATTGCCGAAGTAAAGCAAGAATTGAGGCTCCATCATGGAGCATTTCAGCTTCTCTTGTGGACTGATTTATTACATTACAACTGATGACGGCGGCTGGTGTTGCTGGATAGAGCCAGCTTCACTTTATTTTACAAGAAAGGGTGGTGAGAAAAGTTAGCATATGCACATACACTCAACTATAGTCCGTTTCAAAAACGACGATAGTTGAGTATTTGTGCCCATTGTCTGCAATTCTCGCGTGTCTCTCAAAATGCCGCGCACTTTTTCACGTCCTCTGTTTCTCTAATATCTTCACAACTATGTTCCCTGGTGAAACACACTATATCATCGTGTTTGAAACAGACTATACCTGGAGGAACCGGTGCTAGTATTGTGCGGAGAGTGGAGATTGCCAGGACAATTGAAAGACTCGTTTTTCAGGCTAGCCGAATTAGCTTTTGCGTCAGAATCGGACAGTGCCTGGAAGAGTACTGATTAAAGCGTTCAAAAGTAGACGCCTTCACTACTGGTGCGAATTATGAACGTTCCCTGGAAGGTTTGCAGCATTCATAGCAACTAGAGTGGATCTTTTTTTTCTTTTTTTTCAAGCAAGATGTGGTGCACCTTTGTACAACATTACGCCTACGTATTCTCATCCACCGAGACCCGCCACCGCACAGCATGTCCATTTTTGCGCAAAGAACTGGTTAAGTTTAGGGAGGCAGGTAGATCAGGAATCAGCAAACCGCGGACCCAGCTCCACTGCTCGTGTTTTTGCAGCGACGACGTGCCAGTTAACACAGCACCGCCCACGCGCAGAAGCTCGTATGACTTTCGCGTTGCGGGACTCGCGAATGTCAAACGGAGCGCGCTTAGTCGCATGGGAAACGTCTCTCAAAGCCCCGAAATCCAGCAATACCCTAGACGCGAAGATTTGAGTGGTTGATCGACGAAGCAAGGACAACTCACGCTCTTATCCTGGTCCAACACTGCTTGCAGCAGCTCCCGTGTCGTCCGCAGAGAAGTTACATGGTGTTCTTGGAGAAATTCGCTTTGTTCTATACGATCCTTGTACGTGTCGAGATAAGAGAGGAGCTGCAACATCCCAGAGTTCAAGATACTGCTGAGGAAAAATCACCAATAACAAACCTCGACAATTTCCGTCCTGCTGGCATTCTTTCCTCGTTTAGCAGCGTCCTCAACTGCTAAGGAAAATGAATTGAGAAAAGTGTAGAGATCTTCGTCCAGCCAATATAGGTCGCTCATAGACATCTGAAGAATGTGATCTACAGGAAATATGTGGGGGCCTCTATGTCAAAACAATCGTACACCCGAAAATGCGTTTGGGAGCCAAATAAAGGATTCGGTATGAGTGTGCTTCAAATGAGAATATCGACTAGGTCCCGTCACGCTTCTCTAACGGACCGCCATGTAATTATTTTGACACAGATTTTACAGTCCTTTTCAAAGAGATGGACAGATTCCGTGAGTGCAGCAACGCGGTAGGACATGAGCGATGGATGCAAAGATAGCACGCCAAAAGTGAAAGGGTGGAGTAGGTCCCACAACGATTCTGCGGCCGCGACGCCATGAAACCGCTAATTCGTCTATTTTTTCGACAAGGACTATACGTACAGTCCATCACGAAATAATTAGCAGATTGCGTACGCGGCTGTGTACCGTCACGGCCTGAGAAGCGTGGCGGGACCCAAAGGAGTGCTCTAATAGCATGCACCAAATCTGGGTGTAGAGTAGGTGTTGCCACGTGCGCCACCCGTCAGTCATTTTGAGACAGATTGTATGGTGAGCGTCGATGAAGGTGACAAATTTACGGACTTGAGCGTGTACATACAGCCGCCTGCTTCAAATTTGTTATCGGGTGGTGTCAACGAGAATGGCGGGACCGAAGCGAAGCATGCTCCATCCAACAATCTCTTTGAGACGGAGTGTAAAGTCTAAGAATTCCATCGGTCTAGGTGGGGTATGGAGCGCTATACCTGGAGTGGGCGGCGCGGTTGAGCCCTGTGATTGACCAGTTGGATGAATTGACCAATCGCCGAGCTGGACCGCACCGCCCTTTCGCGGTATAACGCTCCACACCCGTCTAGACGCGGGATGGCACCGCGTACGCATCGCGGCCGGATTGCGACGGTTGAACTCGGCCACCGACAAGCTGCACTCGTCGGAATTTAGCGGAAATGAGCATTTTTCAGTACGGTTTGTGAACGAATAATAGTATTGCGCTTTCTTTTGCCATAGTGGACCGTTAAATTGATCCCATTGCCCTTTTGACCTCAAAAAGTACAACTGTGGACGAGTTAAACCCTCACAATCCTGCCACGACTTGTGATCTAGTGCGCCCCTCCATCGATAGGATTCATAGTGCGTCTCACACACGACAACAGCTGAGTATAGGGCAATTTATACTGGATGCGTGCGACTGACGCGCGTGCGTCTATATGATGAAGAATAGGACCCAGTCGCATCGCAGTCACACAGACGCACGCGTTTATGGCCTCGCCGAGGCCGCGCGTTCTTTTCACGGATGTACATACACGCCGCGTTGACCGGTCTTCATGGAAAATCCCTTGCAAACGGATGCGTGCGACTGATGCGCGACTGACGCACGCAGCTAGTATAAATTGGCCTTATTTGTGCATAAATCGGCAACCCTCGCGCTCAACACAGGACATTTCAGAATTGTCATTACGAAGCGTCGTATATGTAGTCTGATCCAAACGCGGCAATAGTCGAGTAACCGTGCGGATTACCTATTTTTCTCTCATTCCTCCCCTACTGCTGCACACTTTCTCGTGTTCTTTTTCTCTCTGCTGTCTTCCCAACTATCGTCCATGTTGAAACGCACTATAATTGCATGTGTTATCACTTCTGCATTGATGTTCCTTTTTTAAGGCAAGTTCTTCAGGTCGCAGCCACACAATTTCTTCTTTTTTCTTTGGATGTTGGGTGTTGCCTCCGCCGCGCCGCGTGGATGGTGCGGCGTTCCAGTTCGCGGAGAGGTGCAATCGTGGTTGACGCTCCGTGTACAACCAAGGTCGCATAATTGTCAGCTACATCGACGCTCACTGTATGTTCGCAGTTGAGTCGACCTAAAGCAGTTTGTAACTCAAGATGTGAAAATAAAGATGTTTACTACACGCAGGACCGGTTTACTGCTTTTTTAAATAGAAAAATCGTAGATTGTTGTATGTCAATGCGTAAGGTTTAGAATTCCAGAATTTTTTGGGGATCAAAGCCACGTAGTTAACTTATTTTCTTTTCACCTCACTTTCTAATCAAGCTGATATCATTTCTCGTGCAGGCGCAACACTTCTAAGCTTGCGATAGCGTTATGGCTGCGGCCGTGCCCACATTGCACACACAATACAGCTTTTATTGCTGTCCTTCGCAAGATGCAACAACACACGGTCGCACTGAACTTCCATTGTGGATTTTTTATGCAGTACATGTTGTCGCCATGTGCTCGTACATGCTCACTTTGCATTTATCATGCTGATTTTTTTTTTGATTGGTGACGGCCATCAAGCAGGTGTTTGCTGAATCCCTACCATTTTTCAAGCTAGACTATTGATACATCGGTCTTTTCCAGGGAAATTTCCTACGACCTAGACTAAATCCACAATCTTCTTCGAATCTAAGAAATGAAACCGTCCCGGTACCACTCACAAGGCCCGTTGAACGGGAAAATCAGCCACCTCTTGTTCTCAAGCGGTAGCCCATCAGGGTTGTATTCCTTAACACCTACATTTCTCTGTCGTCCACTGCAAACCCAATTTTTTTAAGCCGAGTCAAAAGTTATCTGCTCATTCGAAATCCTCGCATGTTTAAAATTCAAAGTTGGCGCGCTGAGTGTCGACACTGTATTTGGAGTTAACGCGTCAATTGACCGTCATTTTCGGGACATAATGAGGTAATCTTTCACAGGTAGTAATTTATCTATAAAATAAAGTGAAGATGGCGTAGCCTCTACATATAGGTCCTTAATTTCCTTGGCTATCATAGTTCTGCGCAAATTTTGGTGTTCTCATGGAAAAACTCACATTTCAAATGAAAAAAAGCAGTCACTAATGGAAAAGAATCAAAGATGCGTTCTACTGGAGTTTCTGAAAATGAAATGATTGCTCAATTAATTAATGTAATATTAATGTAATAATTATTAATGAAATGGCCACTGAATGCTCCCAACGCTAATCTCTCCACACGTGTAGGTAACCTTAACTTCATCCATGAAGGAAGCTACGTAAGCTCCTAACAATATGTATAGCCTGGTCGCGACGTCATATCCTGAAGGTGATACACTTCTTGATAACAATTCTTGTTACGAGAGCGCAAGTTGAAAGATAAGAAGTTCAACAAAGAACTATTGATTGCTGCTATAAATATGCAGTTATTGTACTTCGCTTTTAGTAGGGGTTCACAACTACCTTTTATGGTATTCTGAATAATAGTAAAACTTGGACATTGGACAGAAAGAAGGAGATGAAAGATCAATTCGAAAAAAAAAGCGAATCAGAATAAAGGGGTTATTTCTGCAAAATTAGAGCCTTAGCCTTTGGTATCAATGGAAAAAATTGAGTGAGAATGAGAGTATAGTACAGGTACTTTTATGGCCGAGACCCTATGGTTTTTTTTTCGTGCCTTTTCTTGATTCCCACGACTCTTGGAGTGGGGCTCTGCCTTCAAGTCAAAGGAAAAAGAAAAGGTATTAAAAGACTAGCAAAAATAAATAGCAAAGAATTAGCTAACATAGGATTATTGTCTATTTTACGAAATAATTGAAGAGGACCTGCGCACTTTCTCTCCCTCTCCTTCTCTCCATCTCAAAATTTTTATCTATTTTATCAAATAATTGAAGAGTACCTGAGCACCCTCCCTCCCTCCCTCCCGCCCCCTCCCTTCGCCTCTCTCACTCTCTCTCCACATTGAGAACAGCCACTGTGCCACACATCTTAGTGCTAGTAATCTGTGGATAATCTGTGGATCTCCGAAGTGGCAACATTACGGTTTTTGGTTACTATGAGGCCTGTTTTACTAGTCCAGGTTTAAAAATGGAGGAAGAATGGTCGTTGACTAAATCTGAAGAGAATCCTGAGACTGCCTGTGTACGCATCAGTGACGGACGCAGGGGTGAAGGCGCTCCCTCCCCGAGAATGGGTCGCCAAGTTTTTGAAATTACTTTATAAAACTAATAAGAGTCTTGTCCGGGTTTATTCTTATTTTTTAAATAATTTTTTTATTGATTTTTTTGTCGATATAGTTAGTATTTTTATTAGTGTTACTTTCCACCTGCATCCCGAAAGCGGTGGATACTCCAGTTTTTTTTTCCCACGCCCCTTCCCCCCCCCCTCCCCTTCCCTGCCCACTTTCTGCGTCCGCCACAGGTACGTATGGATAAATAAAATATTTATGTGTAACAAAGCACATACATGTATATATTGATGCATGCCGCAAACCATCTACGTCCTGTCAGATGAATGTCTCCTTTTCCCTATTGATGTTTGGCTAGCTTATGTTTTAGGAGTGATTCATTTGATTTCGCTGAGAAATAGGAAAAAGAGAAACTTTCACCACACTTCGTTCTATGCACTATATACAATATGTATACGTACGACAAATCCTTTTGCACCAACTTATATCACAAGACCGCTAAACCTTTTAAAATCCCTTTTTGGCACATTAACGATCTCAGACATGAGCTATGTACAGCTTTTCCTTCTCTGACACCATTCGATTTTTCCCTACATCCTATTATTCCTATCAATTTCCATACACGTTAATCTATCACAATAATGCGTTCTGATCATTTTCGTTGTGATAATCAACATTAGAATATTTATTAGGAATACTGAGAACAGAGAAAAAAGACCAAATTTACATGTTTACGTATAGGGGAGGGGGGAGGGGTATCCACGCTCAGACAATTTTTCGGAAGGACCGCAGCAGAAAATCGAAAAAACCGACAGGTGACCTGCGTTCTTTCTGGTTATCTGCTGCGGTCCTTCCGAATCTTTTCTCTTCATCTCTCACATCTTAACCACATGATCGTGATCTCTTTCTGCTGCGGTCCTTCCTACGTTTTGTCTGAGTGGATTGTTCTACTGTGTTAGCTATTAGCTGCTGTGAAGTAGTCTCAAACCTTCTTATATTAGTATGGCAACTAAGTTCTTGGGCTTGCTTTGACAATTTTTAATAATTTTTGACATGTCGATTTTTGCCATATTTTTGCATCACATGATAGCAGGCGGCGCTGCGCATATCACTCTAAATTCGGAGTGTCTTGCACCGCATCTGTATTGTTAGCATCATTTCTTCAGTGCGACTAGTAAATGACACAAAGTTTTGGGGCTTGCCAGAGTAAGTTTCTTAAGTTTTTATGGGAGCAATCCTTTTTTGTAGCATACAGCAATATATACGATGCAGTAGCTCACAGCCTCCTGCTGAAGGGGAAATCAATGTTACTGCTAAGAGGGAGCCTCGTGGTAGTGAAATTGACCTCGAAGACAAGTCGGTGAGAAGAAGGCAAACGACAATATTGTGAGCTCAACTGCTTCAGCATTGAGAAGGATGGTCGACATTTGTTATATTTTAGCAAAGTATAACTTCTTCACTTTTCAAAGAAAAACTTTTACAGAGACCACACCAGGCAACGCGAGAAAAACATAATCGAAGGTAAATGATGACCGCACGTTGGAAGACACTAGTGACTTAGCGCAATCTTCGACGAAACAACGATGGCTGGGGAGTTCCTTCTAGATTTTCTATTAAAGTAGGTATTACCCTAAGCAAATAATACTTTCTCCGATGACTCAATCATCTGTTAGGAAAGCAACAAACTGTTGAAATCACTAATCTATAAACACGTCTCATGCATTTCTATGAAATGGACCAGCCAGAAGCCTGACTACAGCGGACCGAGAAGCTGTCACAAAAATGGGAAGGCATTGCACTTTCAAATTATGCATGGCTTGGATGGTCATCAATCTTCCTGATTTTTTAAATAATTTTTAATTATTGCATATCAGCAAGCCCAAGAACTTAGTTGCCATACTAATATCTTATTTAGCTATTCTGCTTGAGTACAGAGTTCTTTTCGATGCAGTTCTTTGATACATTGCCTCAGAGTAGGCTGGGCTTATATGGACCTCCACTATGCGTTTTGCTGACATCGTCAGGGATAGCGTGTTGAACACCTGACCCCTCTCTTGATGCTGGATTTGTGCTGATTTTTTCCTTCGTTCAAGTGAGATGGAAGCTGAACCTAGGTTAGTTGATCGCTAAGACGATACCCTATGAAAGCTCTGTGAGAACAGTAGTCTTAGAGGCACCGTCCCATCTCTCCAAGTGAAAAGACTCTCCAGAAGCGGCTGATCACAACGGTGTATGTGATTTGGTGAAAAAACTGCCGAAACACCCGTTTTCGAGTCCCAACTCTCGAGGAGAATGTGGGCGGAGCCCAGGAGGAGTGCGGCCAAGACAGTGTCTGAATAATTCACTCCTGGGAGCGCACCTTCTAGGGAAATTCGTAATTATTGAGAAAGATCCTCATCCACTCCCTATCAGAATAAAAAGTGCACTCAATGCGTGACGAGCAAGGTAATACATGAGGTGAAAATCCTGTAATTTCGCAATGGCCCCGCCCACTGGCTCCTCAATAACTTAGGCCTACAAACGGGGTTTTTTCGGCATTTTTTTTTCACGGAATCACATATACCGTTGTGATCAGCAGCTGTTGGAGATGCTTTCCACATGAAAATCTCAAAAACGATTGTGAGGTGGGACAGTGCCTTTAACATTCTGGCCGGACACTATCTTCAGAAGTTGCATTCTCTGCTTCGTGCTCACTTCCGATCCCACCCGCTGTTTTTTGCCCTTTTCACATAATATAGATTTGCAAGCTAATTCAACTGTTGAATTTATTAAATTCACTGTCAGAGCATACAATATTCATGCTCAAAAAACACTGAGCTGGACTAGCCGCTACATATTTCTCGCCATTCTAATGCAAATATACGAAGTGTTGGTCTAAAAAATGGTACCCGATGTCCGGCTGAGCAAACAATAGTCTAACACATCATCACAATGCCAGGCTTCATCAAAGGCTGGGCATGCCCATTCCAGTGTACATATTTTCTGGCATTACTGTAGGAGTACGGGTATCTTTCTCATCAAAAATATTTTTCTTTAGAAATATGTCCGCAGTTCTTGGATTTTATGCACACCCCGGTAAACTGCAGAAGAAAGTAGACGAAATATTCACGATTACAATTACAGTTATTTATTCTTAATCGCACAGATACGAGTAATGTGCTCCTGGTTTTTCGTGGGAAAAATCTTGAAGAACCGGCGCCATTGAACAGATCTATCCAACCTCCAACCACATCTTTGGCCCTTCCTCCAGTAAAACGAGCGAAGTCGTCTAGGCACCTTGTTCGAGGGCGACCGGCAGACCTTTTCCCGTATGGTATCCAATCAGTTGCGGCTCGAGCCCATGTACTCTCTGGTGATCTTCCTTCGAGACGAGTGGCGTAATTCCACTTTCTTTGTAGAGCTGTTGTAACCCAGTCCTTGAATCCTACTACATGAAGTATTCTGTAGCAGAGTAAAGTTTCGACTTTCCTTGAACCTTGGCATAGTCTGTCCGTGTTTTGTGGTCTATTTGATTTTGGCTTTTGGGTCTATTTGAATTTGTGGTCTATTTGAATTTGGCACAGGCCAAGATTTGTATTGATCTTTTTTTGAACGGCTAACGTTTCGGCGCAGTCGCCTTCGTCAGAGCCTGGAAAAGTCAAAGACAAATATGATTTACCCCTCAAACGCCTCATCACATCAACAGGACCTAATCCAACCGGCGGCATAGGACCAGAACAATACCAGAGAAGAAGGTAACCGTGATGCTCACCTTGACAGCCGCGAAGCCGATGGAATAACGGACCACCTAGTGATAAAAGTGCGCCGCTTAAGGTATTTAAGTGCCTTACAGACCCGCCAACGTAGGTCAAAACCCGCATAGGTTCTGGTACAGCGCGAGCTCGTCTGTTATAGCAATGCTCTCCTCCTTTCTGTTCATTTTTGGGTTTTTGCAAGTAATCCAAAAGCCTCCAACGTTTTGCGAGCCAGAATTTCGGGTTCCCGCGACAAGGTCGTGACCTTTACCTCAAACAGAGCGTTGTTGTGACGTGATACACGGTGAGTTCCTAGTGGCGCGGAAAGTTTGGATTTATTGAGACCCTCTAGATGTTCTTTAATACGGACAAACAATGGGCGCCCAGTTTCCCCAATATACTGCCCCCCACAATCACTACAAATTATAAGGTAAATTACCCCTGAGGCAGCACAGTCTCCTTCCCTGCCCGAACAACAAATTACACAGTTTGGCGTTTCGCAGAGGCGGTCGTAAGCCCGGTTTCGCACTAGGCGCTCTTTGAGGGTTCTGGTGGGCCATCTACAACTCGAAAATCAATACAAGTCTTGGCCTCTGCTCAAATAGACCACAAAACACGAAGTATTCTATTGCTTTATTTTAGCTTACCGAGCAGTATCGGGTTTGTTGGCGAGCGACTACTGATTAAACTTGATCATGACTTATAATAAAGCGCTTAGTCTGTGTGTCACGTGCGTGTGTGTCAGTGTGAAACGAAATCCTGTGATTGGTCAGTGATGGTGATTGCGAGGTCAACAAGATGACAGAGATGGGTATGGTGAGGTTCAAAGAGTGAAGAGAAGCTGTAATGGATAGGGAAGAGCACAGGGACAGGTCCACCGCTGCATAGAGGGGGCGCCGGCGTCCAGCAGTTTGGAAGTCAGGTCCACCGCTGTGTAAAGGGTGCGCCGGCGCCCAAAGTGGTGGGAGACGGGTCCACCGTTATCATAAGGGTGCGCTGGCGCCCAAAGTGGGGGGAGACGGGTCCACCGTTATGATAAGGGAGCGCCGGCGCCCAATGTGGGGAGACAGGTCCACCGTTGTGATAAGGGTGCGACGGCGCACAAAGTCGTGTGCACGACAGAGGGCTCCAATACCATGGTAATGGTGGCCGTCATTCAAAAGTGGACAAATATCGCGGTATGGGTCCGTTTCTGGGTTAGGGATATGCCGATACTCGCTTCGACATTCCATCCTACATTTTCCTCTAACAACCTGCATGTAAATCATTCTCTTCCACTTTCCCCTCTCCAATTTCATTCGTGCCTGAATCGACCACCCTCTTCATTTTGTTTATATACACCGGCAGACCCTTATCACTTCAAATTCCACAAGTGCCAGCTAAACATAAATCATTTCATGAGATCGTTTGCACTGAATCGGTCACAGCCAATTATTCACAGCCCTTGAGGCTGTGAAGAATGCGAGCGAAGCGAGCATCAATAGAAATCTGGAAGTCCGGCGTGAGCCGGACGGCCAGACTGGTTTACAATAATCTACCTTGAACTCTGTACTACTCCTCTCACAACTCTTCCCATTCTCCTTCTTTTTTTTGAATGTATCCGAATCTGGAGCATAGTTCTGGAGTCGCATGCATCACTGAGATTACCCAGGGTATACGTGATGACACCACACAAATTTACTCATCGCTATCCCGGCCGTCAAAAATTCTACTCTCAGCAATCCCACTGACACGCCCAGGTCCTTGGCCCTTGTCCAATATTCTTTATCCAGCCGGATTAGCACCCTCTGAAGGATATACTGGTTTTAATATTCTGCTTTGGAACAAAACTCATCTGTGGATATGCGTATCCAGTCCTGCAGGCTGCGGATATACCCCTCGAGGAGTATAATACCTACGTCGACGTCGACGTCTTCACTTACCAGCGTTCCATTTTTAACACGTCTCGAATGTGGTCCGAAATTGGCGACTGATCGTACACAATCGATACGTATCGTTACGACTACGGCGACGAAAGGGGTGACGTTTATACTACTCGAGGAGTATAACCGCAGCCTGCAGGATATCTTTATCTTTCGTAGTGATAAGGATCCATTCGTTCGGTTCCACCACCACTTCGTGTCGCCAACACAATGCATTTGCGTGAAGGAATGAGCACAAGGATAGACAAATAGAGGTGGATATTTATCCTTTGTATTTTTTCTCTCACGGTTCAGCATGCTGGATACCGGACTTCGTAATTTCCCTACTATTTCCCCTCTTCCGGTATTAAACAATTCATTCCAAAAAAACTGTGACCCAGCACAAAAATTGACATTTGCTCGACAGTATCGTTGCAAGCCTTTAAAAGCCTTCTGTGAAATCCCTATTGTGAAAGCGATTCAATTATTTTTGTGAAAGCTTTGATAGCCTTTTCATGCAGCGGATTCTCCATTGGTAATATTGGCACCGCACAAATAACTCATTATTAAATCTGACTATGCTGAGGTCGGCACGTCAAACTAACTCCTCCTCAATTAGTGTTCCATCCTGGCAGCATAGTGGATTTCTGGAAGAGAGTTGATGTTACGTCCAAGCACACTAAATTTTCACTTCGTATCTTTATTTATTGCTTATACCACTCTTATTTTTACTTGTTATTTTTGTTCGCTCATCCCGTAACATTTTATTTAATACAACAAACAGTTGCTGATATGTAAATACCACTAAATTCCAAGAAATAATCGAAAGGAGATACAGGAAACTCCAATGGTCTAGGCCCGCACACCCGTTCCTCACAACTTGATTGGACAGGTTCAAACAGAAGGCAGGAGGATTGGACAAGAATGAGAACGGGGTAGTATCAAGGAAATATTTATAAGCGCAGACAGTCAGAGAGTGCCAATTGCATGTTGTGCAGCGCGTGCCGTGGGTCCCGACCATTGAAGTTTGGTATAAGTGTCTTTGCGTAGGTGACTTGTCAGGAAGGACTTTTTTACACGTATACAGACTTCTGAAGTAGATCTATCCTTGATTTTCTGTCTACGAACATGATGTGGTACGTTTTCTTATATTACTCCTATGGACACAAACTTGCTTTGGGGCT
>KN726573.1:15285-29037 GCA_000816745.1 Ancylostoma duodenale
AAACAAAAAGTTACAAATTTTCAAAAAATTCACCTCTAGCTTGTATATGCAACTCCTCGTCGTTCCTTCAAGCTTTCTATGTTGAATGTTTTCTTTCGTTTGATAGTCGTTGAATTATTGACGTCTATATTTTATAATTTCTCACGGCTATATCTCACACAATTTCCTAACATGTCACATTTTATCGTTTGCCTAGCACAAAACAGCTAGGGGAATTAGCAGTCGGGTTTATTCAACGAAATGCTTCAAATTGTTTACATAATTTGAATATTATTCGTTATTATATTCGTTTCTGAATTCTCTGCAGCTCTAAAAGAATGTGAACAGATGACAAAACATAGTTCCAGATGACTCCAAGAAATGTCGCTTACGTGACAGTATTTGTAATCTTTGCTGTGGTGGTGATGATAACGTACCGTGATCATGAACGACTGGCGAACTTCGAACCAATATACGCGAAACTCACCAACTTGACCTCTGCCTTGGTGGGCAAGGCGGAGCTTAAAGGTAACTGTATAGAATGGTATTTGCCTTGAGACCCAACGACGAAGTATAAGAAATAAAATAGAACAATAGTATAGTGAAGGATGTTTTTATTTATTAATCTGAATACGAGCACTATGCAGAAAATAAAAAGAATCAGAAAATTTTATTAAAATATCCGTTTGCACATTTTCAAACATATGGGAAACAGCGCTTTGACTTCTTGGATTTTTCTTGTGTTTCGCGCTTTCTTAGCACTAGTTATGAGATCAGCGTCCCTTATACCATTCCAGACTACGTGATGCACATGGTGCATCACTACCTTTCGTCCCCATTTGGTCATGTGATCGACGTGATACTCCGCCTTATGCTCTTGCATCTAAAGCAGCACATTCTCCCAACGAGCCTTTCACAGGACTACACTATTGAGTAAAAAATCATTAAATCACATTGATCCGATCGTAGCTAAATTTTAGTTGGCCGTCCATACAAAAATGCGTTCCTTCCGCAATGTGTTAAAGACCTAGGGTATCCTGAATTAAGCTCAGGAATGCTGTCCCTGTAGATCATTGAAATCATTGCCTAGAGATCATTGAGTTAAAGGCAGCACCCATGGGAAACTTCGTCTCCGATATTGTAGCGGAATATTCGACTTTTTACTATAAGTGTCCAATCCCACCAAAACTCATACAAAAGCGATTTTCGGATTCTTCTTCGGATTCTTGCTTCTTTCTTGGTAAGTTACAGCAGCGCGGTCGAGTTACACGTATGAGGTCGAACAAAAAAGTCGATAACGCTGCCATCATTGCCACCTATATACCTTCTTTGCGCAATCGGATATTTGGCTAGTGAAGCAATATTCTTGGGGTAGAAAGAGCACAAGGAGAAAGGAAATGGGATGTTCATTACACATATAGACATATTTCGGGAAAAGAACGAAATCATATGGTAACTGTAAAAACTACATAATTTAGATCCACGCAAAAAAATTGAGAAAATGGATGTTTTGGGAGAAAAAAGGGTTTATAGGAATCTGTATATATAAAAGTGAAAGTTTGTGTGTTTGTTTGTGTGTGTGTTTGTACGTTTGTATGTTACTTATAGAAATCGCGGAGGGTGAACCAATCCGGACCAAATTTTGCAGGTAGACATTCCAGGGGCCGGCGGAGGTTATAGGCTACATTTGACCTGATCTTATCGATAAGTTTATCGGTTGTATCGATTTTATTGATTTTTCGCCGTTTTCGCCCATAGACTGGGGAGAACATGCCCACTAGGGTTCTTTAATACGCTGAACACGAATATGACAACCATTTATAGCGGCATTATCGGTTTATTGATTTTATCGATTTTTTTCCATTTTCGTTCGGGGGCAGGCAAGGACATGCCTACTGTGGTTTCCAGTACGCTGAACATGGTTATGGTAACCGCTTTGCACGAAATATTGTCTTATCGATTTTATTGATTTTTCGTCAATCTACACCATGTGGAGGTGAGGACATGTCCACTGGGGTTCCCCAACATGCTGAGTATAAATATGACAATCATTTTGCACGAAATATCGACTTATTGATTTTATCGATTTTCCCCATTTTCGTTCTAAATCGGGCAACAACATGTCTACTACGGTTTCCCTATACGCTGAAAACGAATATGAGGACAATTTTGCACGAGATATCGATTTATCGATTTCGTTGATTTTTCGTAATTCTGCCCTATGGGGTGGTGGGTCTACTGGGGTTCATTAATAAGCTGAACATGAACATGACAACCATTGTGCACGAATACATTAATTCACTCTCAACCAAATAACAATGCAGGCTTTTCGCTTACGGTTTGGCGGAAAAGTGTCACTTGAACTTCGCTGATGTGCTGATCATCAAAATTATGAGCATTTTTAATGAGTTTGTCGGCAATAGCAATTGTCCTCAGCAGTGTGAGATAGCCGAGGCAGTGAGACACTCGAGCGGAGCCGGGTGCGGCAGCTAGTCAATAATAAGCGAAAAGGAAGTGAATGGTGGAAAGCTGATGACGAAAATGTAATTGCAATCAAAATGAGGTAAAAAAAACATTAGTTTGAAGGGTGGCGCTCGCAATCATTCCCCAATCAGCTGACAATTGCTATTTTTTGCGCTCCACGGTTGAATTTGGAGCGCGGTAGCAGCATGAAAACTCGTAAAACTTACTGCCTGCTGATCCTGCTGATCCAGATATTAGCTGTTATTACTCGTGATGGAAAAAGTTACAACTTGTACTCTTATTGCAAAATTGACCCGACAATCGATTGGATCACGATTGGATCAAGATCTAGGAGGCGAAAATTTTCGTGGATGCTGCCTTTAAGGGCAATTTGTACTAGATGCGTGCGTTCAACGCGCGTGCGTCTATATGACAAAGAATAGGGCCAGTCGCAGCGCTTACGCAGCTCGCGCGTTTACGGCCTCGTGGCGCATTTCTTTCAATGAGGATGTAGATGCCACGTTGACCGGCCTTCATGGAAAATCTTTCGCTATTGAATGCGTGCGTCTGACGCGTCAGTGACGCACGCAACTAGTATAAATTGACCTTTATTAAGAAAATGATTGTTCTAGCAATGAATCACTGTATACTCTTTGCATTTTTAGAATACTAGCGGTAAGCAACGCTGATTGTTATGGTATGCCAAACCCGTAATTTTCCTTGGGGTTTTTCCAAAGTGAGACATTTCGTAATCAACAAAAACTAACCAGCTATGGAAGTGACAATGATAGTGGAAAAGATGAGCATCGATTGTTGCAACGCTTGGATTACCTCTCATCGCAGCGATCAGTAGCGGAGTTCTTGAACGTTCCCGGGACTGTTGCCCACCTGCCCATCTTCTTAAAGTGCAGCCAGGCAAATAAAAAGGTAAATTTTGTGCGACTAATATGGCTCAGTCTTTGATGAGAAGCTGTAACATTAACTGTGGAAACTCTCAAATTTTATCCAGGGTACATGGTCGTTCTGGGTCTGGATGCATTACTGAATTACCCATGGTAAACGTTTTGACTCCGTGTTAAGGATGGGTAAATTTGTGTGGTGTTAGCACGTTTACACTGGATAATCCCAACGATGTATGTATGTATGGGGTGCCTAGAATTCAGCAGGAAGCGTTCACGAGTCCCGATGGATCACAGGTGGGAGATCGTGGCAATTACCGGCGCACCTTATGGAATATTTTACGATTCCGGAAAACTAAAAACTGAACGTCCTTTCACTAGACTAACAAGTTTATTACTGGAAATACTAGCATCGAGGCGGAGAGCAGGTAAACTCAGTAATATCCCATGTATTAAGATTCCGTCAATTCATGGGTCAGAGAATACTACGCCAAGCAAGCAGCAGCCAGAGTTCGTGGATTAGACGCTATTTCGAGGAGTTCGCTACGATACGACAATCTCTATAACGCATTAGTTCCTGAGGTAGGAAATATTCATCGTTGGAAAACGCTACTGTATGGTCTGTTAGCTCAGAGAGGGCCCATGGTGCGACTTTGTCTGCAATTACGACCGTACTGGTTCCGTCGATGAGAGGACGCCGCAGAATGGGTTAGAAGAATATTTTAGCAAATGGCAGTAGGGGAACATCCAAATGGAAGGAATCACACCAAAAACATGTTAAAAAGTATAAAAATCCGATAAGTTGGCCGACCCCGTCATGATGTCGTAATTGCAGACAAAGTCGCACCATATGCTCTCTCTGAGCAACCAGACTGTTCATACATTTACGCAGAGAAATAAGAGTCATCATACGTATTACAAATTTGGAAAAATTTGAAAAAAGTAAAAAAAAACATTGAATTAGGATGAGATTTATGGCATTTGCGATCCGTATTTTACTTCCCAGTGTGCCATTAAAGCTAGATATCCTGGATTTTTAAGGTATTTTCCTTCGTGGAAGTCAATATTTCTCTAAAGAAATCGTAAGTATCTCCGATAAGTGCGGTATTCCCGCTATTCCGACAGATATTTTCGAAAAGTGCGGTATTTCCGCAGCATTTAGTGCCGCACATAAGTAGTCTCCTTGTTCAAGTTGGTAACTAGATTCATCAATGAGATTACCCAGGGGGCGCCGGTCATAACAATGGGTAAATTTGTGCGGTGTTACCTCGGGTAATCTCAATGATGCATGCGGCCCCTAGCCTAGACCGTCTTTTATTACAGGTATACTGCCCTGATCTCGTTCGAGTTGGTAACGTCTTGGATGGTGGGAAATATGTCTGTAACCCACGAGTGATGCCAAAATACTGCAGGTGTGCTGCTTCTCTTCCTGCACCCTCCTTACCATTCTTTCTAGATTTTTTTGTTTGAAAGAAGCAACGTTCCTTCAGGATCTACTCACTCGGCCTACGAGAAGACATCTCGTTTGATCGTGAGATTCAAGAATTCAACAATTTCACTTGTCGGATACACGGGTATGACATGGTACGATATTTTTGTGCCTGTTCAAGATATAATAAATACTTATCTTTCAAGAAGAAAAAAAAGGATAATCGACGTTCCAGACACCTCAATCTGAGTACATAGCCAACCAATACAAAAACATTAACGGAGATATGCGTGCCTTAACAATTGGACCAATAACGGATCCCTCGAAGAACATATACTTTCTAGGTGAGTGCATCTCCTCATTTAGGTTACCTAGTGGCAGCGATTTTAGCATACGACTTCATTTTCATTGATTTGAGCCTTTCAACCAGGTTTATGGTGGGCGAGAAGCGCTACTGTACTGCTTGGTAATAAAAAAGGGTAGTGGTAACGCATAGCAGGCTTTTAGCAGTGAAAACCATTTGTCCAAGCACTAACGAGTTCGGCTCCAAACGGTCGCGACTCACAATCAGCTGACAGTTCTGGCCCCCTTCTTACCCTATCCCCTCCCCCCACCCCTCCCGTTATTTCGAAGATGTTCGGCACTAGGCATCCATGAGAAATTTGCCACACTTTTTACCCATTATGGATTCCACGTACCAACGCCTTCGAGCTAGGGTTAAAAACAGGTTTCTTGTAGCATCGCGCACATTATTGTCGTGAGAATACCGGGAGAATGGTGTACCCGTTTGTGATTCTCACCCACTGGCCCCGAGAACGTAAAACTCTCAACGGATCTGACGTGAAACAGTGTCTGAAAGTGTTTTTTCGGAAGTTCTCGTTCCACATCCATTTCACGGCAAGCATAAGTTTACGGCTATACATATTGAAGATTGCGAATTTTTCGAGCTATTAATCCAACAACTTTTTGAAATTAAAGAGTAAATTACTGTTGAATTAATGTCGTTCACCTTCATGGTAGGAATTTGGTGCAATATTTGCATAAAATTGTGGATTGTCGATGCTTGCACAGATGCGCTTTTTGATGACAGAATAAAGATCAGCGCATCAATGATCACCGGGATTATGGAAGGATCCTTGGATGATCCATATGCAGCAGGGACCATTTGTATACAAAATTCTATCACTTTGCCAATGCATTCTTATAAAGACGACTGCGTAGCGTAAAGTTATGCTGTTACTGGAGAGTAATGCAATTGCCTGTCATGTGCAGAAAAAAAGAAACCCTATTTTTTGAAAAATAATTTTGTTTTCAGAATCGAAAGGAGCTCTAGCATGTGAAAACGCGTCTTTTTACTAGGAAGATGCATTTATTCAAACAAAGGAAAGTTGGGAAACCAAGGAGGATTTTCTGGGTTACTGACAGAGGGGAGGAGGTGGGTAGGGGGATGGCGCCCATGGGAAAAAAATTATCTCCTGTCTTCAATCAAGACGCAATATGTGCATAGTGATGTGCTGTAGCGGTTCGGAGCCGATCGTGGTGGCGGCGACACTGGGTTTGATACATATCGATTAGTTGTCAACGATAACGGTGGCAGCGTCGCCTCTGCAATCGATACGTACCAAAACCAATGCGTTAGCGCCGCAGCGACCGAAAGCATTGCACTGCTCGAAAAGTTTAGCAGAAGAGACACACATTGTAGTGTAGAAAACAAAGTATGAGGGAAGGTATGTCATTATCTGTTACGTGAAGGGAAAACTTGGTGTAATTTAAAAAGTATTGGGGTAATAGTTAGCAGCTTGGAAAATGTAAGCGTTCTTGTGGTGCACTTCACCGTGCACTATAGTTGGGAAGACATCAGAGAGAAAAAGAACGCGAGAAAGTGTGCAGCAAATGGGGAGAAATGAGAGAAAAACAGGTTATCCGCACGGTTACTCGATTACATATTGTTGCATTTGGAACAGACTACAGACGTAGGCACTTGATAAAGTCAGTTCAGGAGTTCCATTGCCTTTTTTGGTTCATAGAGTCCTAACATGGAAATTTTTAAGACTTACGGTTTTACACTACCTAGTAGTTACGCCCCTGTTAGCTGCTGTATATGCACTCAAAGCTATAATTACTACTGATGACTGCTTAAAAACCACATTCAGGTGATCTTCTAATCAGCAACAACGACACTGATGTCGAGTTTCTCAAGATAGATATCGAAGGCGCAGAGCACACATCACTCATACCGTTCCTACAAAAATTTAAAGTCTGTCAGGTTAGTATCACATTCGGATAGATATAAGTTATTCCAGCGAAGTGGACCCGCTGCCACGCTTCACAGGACTTGAGGCGTGGCCCTTTGACTGTCTGCGTATCCGCACATAGCATCGATACTAACGTTCTATCGATGACCTCAGCTGCTTCCTATAGAAATTTTGAGGGTGAAATATAAAATTGTTGGGCTAAAGAAGCAATGTAATCCCCATGTGGCTATGCTTTGTCGTTCTTTTTGTGACGTCATTTTTATTTATTTATTACGACCAATTTATCGCGTACATAGCTGCAGTTGTTAGTCAGGATTGGTCAAAGTTCATCTACTGCTTAATTTCTTCGACGTGCTGCTTGAAGTTCTCCTTCATCGCCTTTTCGACCTGCTTCTCCGTCCTAACGTACTGACCGTCCACAATTTTGTTGTCGACAGTCGTGTTAACATTGTGCACTTGCGGATTCACTATCGGACTTCGCGGTTGATCCTTTTCAAAGCCAGGCGTTTGTTTTAGAGCACTTGGTGTTGAGGAGCTCTGTGTCACTGTTTCAACTCGATCGTAAGAGTCCCTGGTGTAGACAGTCACTTTTCGCTTGTTCACATTCGTTTTGCTTTCACTTGCCATGGCAGCGGACCACCACCCCAGATATCCAGTAAGAAGACTCTCCCCAGACTTCTCGCATGCGAAGCGTACAAAATTTCAGAAACAATTTAGAAGGATCTCCAGCAGTCACAAGTCTTCCACATTTCAGATGTTCCTGGAATTACATGGCAAGCCAATAGATCACGTCACCCTTCTACGTCAAATAGCACAGTGAGTTTTATTTAGAAGTTCAAGGCCTCGATATACCGTCAGATTTTGTGGACTTATTCCAACTATTTTTTTTTCGAATTTTAATACCTTATTTGTAAATTTCCTAGATGTTTAAAGCTTTTCTTCAGATTGAACTATGCCTTGTTCTCCTACGAAATCAACGGGAACTCATTAACTGCCTGTGAATATTCCTTCATACATCTGGATTGTATGGAACGCTACGGGGCCACAATGTGGAAACTTTATCTAAAATTCGTGACACCATCGACTTTATAGTAATATGTTGCCATGTTAAAGCCGTTTTCGTTCATCTTCAGATCTTTCCCGGTCTTCTTTATTCTCTCATGCTTAACTTAGCTTTATTTCACATTTGCAGTTTCAAATTTTTGAAAAAATTATGGAGATCTATTGGAAATTTTGATGAACTGGAACTTGGGAAGTAAAACAGCTGACATATGTACGTAGAATCCTTACGCGCAATCAGGCGCGTGCGCGGCGCGGCCCTCTTCTGGGGCCGTCCGGTCGATATCGGTCAGCCACAGGCCTAGCACCTTCAACTAAAAAAAACAGAGAAAAACACTTATATGGGCCGAAAATCTGACGAACGAAGGGAATCACTGCCGCAAGAGGGCCGCGCCGCGCACGCGCCGCATGCTGGGCGCGCTCGAAAATTTTCCGCCGATTGCGCGTAAGGATTATAGGTGTGTTGGACTAGCATTCAGGGATGGAGGAATGAACCCGACTTCTATGGTAACTGGACGAGTTTTCTCGAAGCTCCAACAAAGCATAGCTGTCCAAGCGAATCATACCTTAGAAATCGTTGATCGTAATAACGGACATCCCCACTCAAGGTTCTTCCTTATTTGTTTCCGTTATCGTTATTTTCGCATATTCGAACATTCAAATAACTATTCGAACTTTGTCCCAATCAGTCAAAACTCTGATTGTTACAGTTCCCATGTTCAGACATCTTTGAATTTGGGCCCTTTCAGTTGATTTGTCAGATTTTCTTCAGTTCAATTTCAATTTGGAGTGATTATGTTCGCCAACGCTCCATTTCCACTGATGATATGAGTTGTTGGCACTACTGTTTACATTTTCCTGGGTAATTTATGTGATGTTAGGAATTTCTTTTGTACTTTCTCTAGTCGTATTTGTTTCTTTCACGGGTGATAGACGTAATTTGCAGAATTCTACGCGTTTTGCATCTGTATGTTGTTTTTCTGTGAATTTTGTGAATGTTTTTGTTTCTTCTCTAGTTTCCTGAACGATTAAATAAAGCAATGTCTTCTACTTCTTGCAATCAGAACTATCAAAACTTCGATAAGGCCTCGATATGCGTCAAATAAGTGAAGGCTTCTTCCAAAAACGATAGCACCGAGACCGTTTCACTGCTCATTCAAATCGAGAGAAAGAATGATTATTAGTGTGAGTTGCACGGTCTTCCTATATGTTCCATATTAGAATCTCAAGGATTTCCTAAACGCAATGATATACGTCATTCCGCGAAAACTGCCAAAAAGCACGATTCCGGCCCCAATTTCTGTGGAGCATGTGGGCGGAGCCAAGCACGACTACGAGATTTTCGCATCACTCACTGTTGCTCACACAGGGGAACGCACTTCCAGTTATTCAGGAAGTTGATGACGGGGAACTCTCACGTGGAGTACTAATTTCTTCATAGGGAACTCTCCCGGGAGTGCATTATTCGGAAACCTCGTCCTCCCGCGTTGCCTGTATGCCTCACCGCCCTTCCCCCCCCCCCCCCCCCTCCATCAGTCTTTGTGCACAACCTCCCAAAGAATTGATGATTGAAAATGCTTTTTTGGCACTTTTGAAAGGAATCTTCTATACCATTATGATGAACAGGTCCTAAGGATTCTTATGGAATGATTCCAGAAGCGATGCTGAGTTGGGACGGTGTCTTTCAGAAAATTTTATGCTTGCATAGGGTGGTTTCGATAATACATATGCGGAGAAAAATGGGCGTCTAGCGATCCAGAACCTCGAAGAAGGCATTACCATTATCACCATCATTACCATTCAACTTCTATTCGAGGGGCCTATTTTGTACATTTAGGCCCCTTGAATAGATTGATGAACAACAACAGAACACAAAGATGAAAACCGAGTAATACGTGTCCCGGCGTGGGACTCTGGCTGTTTTTTTCCACCGATAATGCTTTCACCATCAATCTTCAAACAAGCTTCGACATGGTACCTCCGAAACCAGAAACTGTTGCTTCAAGGTTCATTTTCAATGACACAGCTAAGGCTGGCGGTGGTTTCCCTTCTCTTATTAGCTGCTGTTGGTCATCTGTATTTCGGTGGATTGAAGCCAGCCAACCTAAAACCTCTTTACAACAATATCGCTGAATTGAATGAAGTTGTCAGAAACTTGACGCAGGTAGAAGGTATGCGTTTCCTTTGGTTCTATATAAAGTTGTGATAAAAAGTGCTCCCTTACATTGATTTACTACACTAGTTGTTTGGTGTTAAAACTGGCTCGTCAAGCTGATTGAAATGTAGGTTCAAAGCTCAAGTTATTAGACATCTTTTATCTCGTCTTGGTTATCTTATTATTAGAAGATTATCTTAGACTGCCGCTATACTCCTCGAGGAGTATAGCACCTAGCATCGCCGTCGCCAAAGTTTGGCGATTACCCGTCGCTGAAGTTTGACGATCGCCAGTCGCCAAAGTTTGGCGATCACCCGTCGCTAAAGTTTGGCGATCTCCCGTCGCTAAAGATTGGCGATCACCAGTCGCTAAAGATTGGCGATCGCCAATCGCCAAAGATTGGCGATCGCCCGTCGCTAAAGTTTGGCGATCTCCCGTCGCTAAAGATTGGCGATCACCAGTCGCTAAAGACTGGCGATCGCCAATCGCCAAAGTTTGGCGATCGCCTGTCGTCGAGAAGGATCGACGACGGCGACTGGACAACGTTGGCAACGAAGCGCCTAAGTCTTCAATTTCCAGATTTCCCTCAAATTTTACTTGTTTATTTGCTATATGCTGATGAACGAAATGCTGAGGCATGACAAACGGCTGCCTGTAACCCCACATGAACCTAACAATAAGAATAGAAATCGTTTGTGCTTCATATTTGATGTAGGGGAATGATTTCTCTCAGCCCAATGTATTCTGAATTGTCATGACGTGATTCCTTTTTCTTGAATTAGAGACAAAATCTCCAAAACTCTGAAGTTTGCAGGGAATACTAAACGAGTTCTTCGACAGTGAGAACGAATGAAAAAGAAAGAAGGAAGAAAAAGAAAGAGTGAGAGTGAATGAGTGAGTAAGATATATGTTAAAAGATTAACATGAATTCTCATGTGTTGAAGATAAGAGAACGTACCCTCGTGGGAAACATACAGTACTGACCGAACAGAAATCACCTTTTGAACTGTTTCCCGTAACTTCTTTTTCGGCGAAGTTTGAGTTTTATTATTCTGGCAAAAAATGCAGCTACTTACTGCTAATTCATTGAGCTACTAATGTCCTCACTGCGTATTTTTATAAGAAATTCCTTTACTCGAGAAAGTCAAAATTTTTGATTTCGTAATACTCCGACTTAATTTCTATGCAACTTCCACTTGTGGAATATTCACCAAAGTCCAGCTTTTCCCGATGAACGGATTCGTGTCCTACAGAATTTTAGGGAGCTGGCACAGAATCCCGACCGGACCAGAACTCAGTTGACATCACTTTGAGATTGACCCCGTCTGACAGTTTAAGCTATTCTGTATCACAGCTGCGGCCTTGTTCCGAGCTGGTTATTGTTCTGAACGATATTTAGCAGAAAAAGTCAAATCCTGCTCGGGCGATGCCCAACGTTACATATACCCTAGCCGGACACACGTTCACTAGTGCTGCACTCCACGGGTATCATGCTCCTATGTATCAATGAGGTAAAATATAGCACATGGTAATGTCGTGATCTTCAGCAAATGTCAGTGGAGTGAGATATCGTGCTCTATTTCTATAAGTGTGAGCTGACTGAGCCTGAAATCGGTTGCCTGATTCGAATAAAACGATTAGAAAATTGTATTGAAAATCGTATTTCTTATGCTAAAGACATAAGAAATATATGGATGCCATGTAGTACCACTGCATTACATCAGAACGTAGCGATTAAACACGTAAAAGTCAAGTGCTTACTGAAAATTGAAGACCTAGACGCTCCGTCGTCAACGCTGTTCCGTCGCCATCGTCGATCCTTTTCAACGACAGCCCATCGCCAATCTTTAGCGACTGGCGATCGCCAATCTTTGGCGATGGGCGATCGCCAAACTTCAGCGATGGGCGATCGCCGATCTTTGGCGATGTGGCGTCGCGAGGAGTATAGCACCCCTCTTGTGATGTATCATTGTCGACGATAATTGCCAGGGTTCTCATCGCGAGCCGCCCGCAATCAATACGTATCAAAAATGAAGTCGCCAATCTTCGGCGATGCTAGGTGCTATACTCCTCGAGGAGTATAGCGGCAGGCTTAGAGTATCCCCAGACTTCGCCGGCAATCGTGGCGATCGCCACATGGATAAAGTGAATGAGGAGACCCCAGACGTAAGAGGGATGATAATAAAAGGGGCGTGGCAATCGATAGGCATCGTTTCCATTATCGCTACTACTCACATCGCCAGTTCATTTTGGGCACATCTTCGAGAGTACGGGCGATGAGCTCCTTTGGCAGCGATCCATGGCGATGTAGCGTGGCAATCGATACGTATCATTTCCACGATCCTTATCTCTTATATCGCCGGTTCATTTTCATTCATTTTGAACTGGCGAAGTCGGGGATACTCTTAGCA
The DNA here is from genome assembly GCA_000816745.1 of Ancylostoma duodenale. NCBI lineage: Eukaryota > Metazoa > Nematoda > Chromadorea > Rhabditida > Ancylostomatidae > Ancylostoma > Ancylostoma duodenale. The sequence goes on from KN726573.1 coordinate 27,936, forward strand.
CATGTTACGATCATTCCCGTACAATTGGCTTGACAAAAGAACATTTTGCGCGCAGGTGTGTGGTTAACAAAATCGTTGTCAGATTCGCGCAAGCACGCTTCTCCCGAGAAAAAAAAACTCGCGAAAACTCGATAGAATCAATAAATCAATAATTACACTGCGTAAATTGATCCTCAGATTCTTGGTCAGCGTGGTAGACACTCACTACAAGCTTATTTGAACCACGCCCGGAGCAGTAGGCGCGAAGCCTTCAGATTCGTGACCAGCATAGTGACAAACCGTTGTGGGTACGGTTCCGCCACGACTGCAGCACAAATTGCGAAAAATCGATAAAATCAACAAATCAATAACCACGCGGTGGAAAGCGGCCTTCAGATTTGCGATCAGCGTGGGGGATTACCTCAGTATGCCCATTTTGATTCGGATTGGAGCTAAACTTAGGAAAATCGATAAAATCGATCGATAATATCCGGATCGATATCATAGGATGAACAGTGTCCTAAAGCCTCCGCCCTATTCGGATGATGTCCCATGTTTCCAACGCCACTTCTTCACCACCTTGCTTACAGATGCATTCCTATCGTTTGAACTTGGCGCCCACGCGCGCCGTCTAGATTTTTGAAAAAAGTGCGTTTCTATGTTTCATACATAGAGATAGGGAACTCCAAACGGGCAGATGAAAACCGACCAATACGTGTCTCGGTGTGGGACCCGGGCTGTACTCCTCGACCGATAATGCTTTCACCATGTTCTCTGGCACTCTCTATCCAACCCTGCCGCGCCACGGCATCGGTCCGTATTCACCAGGCCGTTTGGAATTCCCTATACTTGCTCGCCCATTGTGATTGAAGAGATACGCAATGCATGGATGAGAGACTACTACACCAAGCAGGCACTGGAGCGAGTGGAACAGCTACAACACATAGGAGACACATCTGGTTTCCAAATTCTCTACAACGTTATTGTTCCAGAGGTTGGCTTGGTTACAGTGTATCAATTCTATCCCTTCTGCTATATTTCCCAAAAAGTATGACCGCGTTGGTCACTGCGGCGGCAACGACACTGATTTCAGTACATATCGATTGCTTGCGGAGCGTTGTCG
>KN726574.1:0-38877 GCA_000816745.1 Ancylostoma duodenale
AACGAACAGAAGTGGTAGCAAACGAACAACACCGAAGCAAACGGCTGAAGAGACTTCTGGATAGACACTTATAACGTGCAATAAAACAGTTATCTTTTGTTTAGTAGTGAAAACAACAGTGAAGAAGGCAAATACTTTATTATGATAGGGGACAAACATCGCGAAACGAGAGAAATCTAAAGTTTCTAGTTTTGGCTGGAGTGTACAATAAAATGCCTGTTGTAAAAGTAGATACCGTACAGCGCAAAATCTTTTCATAGTGTGGAATCTTCCCAACTGAATGCTAGGCACAGCTGAAACCATCACCTTCCACAGTACGTACAATGAATGAACTAGCACATGTCGCCGGATTCGCACCACAACTGGCCCAAAATTCAAACACAAACACACACACATATAGGGGGGTGAGAGACGGAGAGAACATTCTGTGACGTATGGTATTCTATGTAAATTATGCTTTGCAATAACACATTGATGATACAATTTGTAAAACTAGACAGAATCACAGAAACATCACGATCGCTTCGTACGCTGGGCATACTGCGAAGTAAAGAAGTTGTACGATACTCGGATGAAATAGATATGCCGAATAAGACAAAGAGATTACAGCAGACACAGACAGAGACAATGCTGGTCAATTGGATGTGGCATAACTACACATCCGGTCGTTGAAAAATAATTCCATAGTTAAGCGAAAGATGGGAATCAATGACTATGTCACTTGGCATATGGTTCGATTGCACTGCAGTAGGTCTCATCACTGTTAATTTCCAATTACGTCAGAGTCAGAGAAACAGGGGAGATGTCAAACTCTGCGTCACTGCCCCGAGTAGTTTTCCTAACTTATCGCGCGGCTACTATGTAGGCAATAAATTCACAAAAAATGATGCACATCGTGGATTTTTCGGGCTAAAGGTTAAGTATCGAAGCTGATTGGGTGTGGAGCGTTGCACCTAGAAACATCGATGTGATCGAACACTGCGACTGGACAAATAATCCAACCCGCCAATCGCAGAGCTCGGCAGCGCCGGTTCTTCTGTGTACAGTGCTCCACACCTAGTTGATCGAGTGTTGTCGGACGGGCTGTTTCATCGTCTATGTAATATCTTGCTGATGTTCGCCCTTTCGCCTGCCAAAACTAAACTGTTATGCGACATAAAACTAATACAACCAGTATTTTTCCGCCAAAAATCAATATGTGCATAGAACTAATCCAATCAGTATTTTTCTGCCAAAAATCAATATGTGCAACTCAAGATGCGCGCTCTCACAATCAATAACGAAAGAAATCCGGATTAGCCCCTAGGACAAGTAATGGAATAAAGAAGAATAAGCGAAATTCCCATAATTCTGAAGGCTGACCTTCTCCATCTAAGCAGCCCGTCACAAAAAGGCAGGACTCAGCCCGTCTTCCAAACATTCCACTCCGCTTTTTTCCCCTAGATTAACACTGCTGGCTGTGCTAAGTGACATATGCGATGAACCCGAATAACATAAATAGCACAATAAATAAGGAAAACACTATAATACTCCCGAAATGATAAGCTGTAGTACACAAACAGCTCCTTTAAGAGAAAAAGGCAATAGGTTGACAGAACATCACAATATGATAATATGTTATAATTGACCACAGAATAATAAATGTGTACAAACCCGAACACATGATGAATGTGAACGAGAAAGTATGCGACACGCTGTAATTTGGGGCTAGAGAGAGCAATGCGAATTCAATTTGTGTACGAATGCGATGGAAATGTGGACAAAAAATATAAATATGCTGATGAAATGGTGAAAAGTCACTCGGTTGAGGAAAGGCGGAAACCACTCGAGGCGATAGGCTCTACATGAATCGAACTAAACGCATATATGTACACATAAAAATTGTAATTAATGCCAGATTTCACAAACATAGCGTAGAAATCAATTCAGAATCATCACTAATACTACATATAGAGAGGAAAATGGTCCTCTTCACATTGATAATGAGAATGGTGAAAAAGAAATGAATGTATGTGCGACTTTGAGCCGCTACTTGCTGTTTTACGAGACGTAGACCTTGAATAGCACTCTTCAAGAGTTTCGTTTCACTTCGTTTTTTCTTCGTTTTTCTTACGAAATTTGTCATCACCGTTTGGTCATGGAACATCAACGAAAAATATAATACATACAAATAATTAGGGATATCAAGCGTAGAGAAGTGTTACACTAGATGTATTTCGGCGTACTGGTTATTCTAATGGGTGGTACGTGGAGGTTCCAGCGATTCCACTGTTTCATCTCTGGCAATAGCATTCGGCGGCACATATAGATTGAACATAGAGTCGAAAAATAGTGCCATCGTGAATGAAACCACTATGAATAGGACCTGAAAAGCAAACATGGCTTCGACTAGGTAACAGAAAAGGGATACTGTAGTGATCGCTCTCTATTGGTCAGCATTCGCAGCGTGGGAAAGGTCGTGGTCCAAATAGACCAACACCTCCAGGCGTAGTTTTCTAGCCCATTGTGAATACTAAGGTCTTCATGTGACAGTTTCCCAACATTAGTTTATTAAAAAGCGACTATTCTAGCTAAGAAGCGATCAATTTAGCAATTAAGACAATTGGTGGAAACATATCCGGCAAATTTCTCCAATCAGCAAGATACCTTACCATTTTGAATCGGCAAATCATTTGATCAGTTTATCGAAATTAAAAAGATTACGGCTTGAAAAAGAAGTTCTATAGATAGAATAAAAAATCCTTAAAATTACTTCATACTTATGAAAGACTAGCATGTACGGCAGCCGAACAAACTAGCATGTACGGTGGCTTATGGTAGGGTACCGTTAATTACAAAGTACTTCAACAAAGCATCCAGAATTCCACCTTGTCCCAAGAATCCTCTTATCAAATTAAACAACGAAAATAACCTACCACCATGATAGTGGTCAAACTACACTGCATGGTCCACCAGCGTACAACAGGAATTGTGTCCACTTTCTTCTCCTGCACTGGCTGAAGCATATAAATATAACAACCTCATTATTTGATTTTTCGAACTTCTACCTTGAGTCAAAGACCAACCTGAACTTCGTTATCCAACGGAAGATTTGCCATGTAAACTATCGGGCTGGGCGGAGATGAGATCTCATTATTACCTTCCGGTCTGACGCACATCACACGAGCTTGTACTGCGGATGGATAGTCGGAAAGACGTAATGTACAAGAGGGTAAGCTACCCTCGTAAACCTATAACCAGCATATTCAGATCTCAATGATAGGAATTGACTGGTATTTGAGAAATCCATCGTAAGAAAGTCCAAATTTGGCGGAAATTTATTAAAAGTTGGTCGTTAGAATAGCTGTCAGTGTGGTCGAAGTATCGCACATTTCAGAATAAAGCCTTGTTCCCTACCGTCATCCACTTAGCGTTGTCAATCGAACAGTCGACGGCTTGAAGACGATAGAAACACTTTTTCGTGTTAGGCTTTGTAATAACCGAGGACCACTCGAGTTGGTAATAGCCATCGCCTACAAAAGCTTCTGTCTGTATTTACAAAGTATTTAATGCTATCTGCATGTCCATTTTGGAGTGTATAGCGTTATGCACGGAAACAGCGGCGCGATCACGCTCCACGATGGCCATTGTGTGAATTGACCAGTTGCAGAGCTTGATCGCACCGCCCTCTCCAGGTGTGACGCTCCGCTCCCTTCCATTTGTGATAACACTGACCGCTTGGCGTAGCTGTGGGTGGTCCTTTGACAGCAGGCGGAGGGCTAAGAGCCGTGCGGAACGCGTACACTGACGACCAAGGCCCAGCTCCAGTATGTCTGAAATTCAATTGCAATTAGTACACTTATCACTAAAAAGAGGTCTATGTGTTTGGGCGTGTCACCAGGTCGCGTTCGATTGGACAAAATGCACCACTAGCCACTGGTGCACGCCTAGCTGGGTGAAACTAGAAATATTAACAAAAACATTTTATCTCTAACCGATCTGTGCTCCTGATTTGGAATCGATATTCGGTGTTCTCTGTGAGTCCCTTGATGCGAGTGCTACACATATCACCCTCATAGACCGAAATCATTTTATCTCCTTCACCAAGTCGCACAACTCTGCAACCGAAAAGATTTTAGACACCAAACTCTGAATGCAAACCTCGAAAGCATACTTGTAAGTAAGGAGAGTATGGGTTGACGTCGGTTTCCACCGGAGCCGAAGACTAGTAGCCTCGCACTCGCATTCGATCCTGAAAATTTTGTGAAATCAGATGAGCGAGATTTGGTCCTGAAGGCCCTATAATCATCCAAGAAAGGGCTGCAAATATTTTGTTCACTCACTTGGGTGGATCTGGTGGAGGTGGGCGGGTACGCCCCGTGATTGCGGCTGCGATACCACAACCGACAGCATTTTCAGCTGACAGTTCAACTCTGTAGTCTGTGTCTGCCTGCAGGTCGGCAATGCGATACTCGCATTGTCCAGAGCTCGACGGTGGGACAATCGAAATTTCACGGACCATCTGGAAGTTTTGGAAATGGTTAATCCCAGGAAAATGAATGCACATGAAAAGATCTTTTACGAGCATAATAAAAAAAACCAGAAGAGTCACCTCGCTCTTGGTTTCTACACGCAGCAGATATTGTGTGATAGGCGATCCACGGCAGTCAGGAACAGACCAACGAAGCACTAGCGCACGTGTACCATCAGACTCGATTGTGACACCTGCAAACTTTCCATCAGTGGGATAGTTGCATATAAAAAAGGGATTTGTTTGGAAAAAGGTGGAGAACTCCTATCTTTGGTCAAGACACCTAATGAACGCTGTCATTCAGTAGTGACAATAAAAAACAACAGATAGCTATGTCAAAACATCAAAATTCAGTGAGAACGCACTCGTCGCTCATTAAACACTTCGTTAATAATATATTACTTCGTGGGAAAGAATTCAAATGAATATTTCAATAATGCCAATATGACAAGAGGGTAAACATTATTTCCCCAAACAGCCACCCATACCGATGAGTGCCCACGGAAAACATGAAAGAATCCAGAACCAAAAAAAAAAATGAAAATGAAAATTTCGTGCAGTAACTGGCCAGCGAACATCCGCGTCTATGAATTCACAAACTTATATCATCAACAAGCTCGATTTCGATGAACTGTTGATTTAACAATGCCTTAGAATGCCACTCTCTGTGACATGGCAGAGTCCTACAGGGAATAGAGCGTCCAGGAGTTCCTCGCGTAAAGCAATGTGGATAAATTAGTGGAATAAGCGCTCGGAATGCAAAAAGTTATTGTGCAGAGGCCGGTACGACTGTGTGTAATTTTACTAGAGATTGATCATCTTTGGGAGTCTTCATGTTGAAGATGAAGGGCTGTAAAAGAAGCTGAAAACGAAGTTGAAAGCAACTGCTCAATGTTCATTTAAGTCAAGGTATGGAATCGAATTTTTCCAAGGGCCAATTTTTAGATGAGAATTGACGAAATTTTTTCCAATTTCTTCTCAAATGGGGAAGAAAGAAAACATTTCCGCTTGAAATATGAAACATACCTATGTTCTGAACGCAATATTATGGATATCTCACAAATATGGTTCATTATTCTTAGTTAATTGAGAGTAACGTTCCTCAATTTCGATAGTCGAGTGGTCGCAGTGAATTTTTTTTAAATTCTGGTGAATTAAGCCGAATGACAGCTTGTGGCATGAATTCGCTCCACATTCTCTAACGATCCCCAACCTATGACCAGTTCGAACATTTCTTGAGAAATATACATACATCACGCTTCTCAATAATTCTTTAACAACGTAAATCTACAACTAAAAATGAAGCATCTATCGGGCTTCCTATTATTTATTTTACAAATTAACCCCACAAATTAAAGAAGATCAGCCATCAATAGGCGTCAAACCAGCGCCAAACCTACAAATCACATACCATCAGGCTGGGCAGGAGCACCGCTGCGTGTCGTGAAGACAAGTGGCTGTGAAAGCGGCGACTCTCCACCATCATGGAAAGCGGACACCTAAAATCCTTGCTAAAGCAGCTGTAGGCAGAACTAATGACCATTCCTACACATACCCTGCACGTGAACTGTTTCGCATGTTCCAGGAGCGCCAGGGAGTAATGACATTCGCCTGTCTCACTGATCGTTTCTTCGACTTCGTGTCCACTCATCACCTGGCTGCAGTGAACACGGTAGCGAATGTCAGGCGATGCTTCCGGAGCTTTCCAAGTCAGCATTGTCCTGCAAAAATCATTAGTTACTGCAATGAAAAGTTACACGCCACCTGCATTAGTAGGTCCCATGTTGCCTTTTATTTCATTCAGTAGTGCATCTGAATTTTCCTGACACTTCTTATTTATTAATCCTAATCACCTTTCGTTGTTAATTGCCAGTTCTGTCGGTGCGTTGGGGGCATCTCGAGGAGCGTTTCCACCAGTGACTGGGCTCCAATCTCCTTCATAGCGCGAGCCGTCTTGGGCGATGATAACAGCGCGGACCTGGAGAGATAAATATGAAAGTTATCCGAGCAATACCCGCAATATAACCCCTTGCCACGTTATCTATAACTCACCTGCACTTCCACATGCTGACGACTGGACAAACCTTCAAGTCGGCAGTTCGGCTCAGATCCAGAGTAAACGATCTCACTTTTGTCGTCAATGCGGCGTACTTCGAACATCAGAGTAGCAGTCGGGGGAATCTGGAATATTTGAGAAGATCCGGGAAAGTTCTGGATGCTTCACTGCTTAGTGACTGCTAGTAACATCACAAAGTTCTCACCACTATCTTCGGGACTGTCCAAGAAATACGCACAGCACCCTTCCCATATCCTTCAATGACCGGCGAATTTAATTGGGCTGGTTTTGTGATAATCAACTCAGGCTCTCGAACAAGGGTGATCACTTCAGAAAAATCACTCTATAAAAATAAATAATAAGCGGTAAGTCGATCACAAAACTAAAGACGTAAGCCTAAAAGAGCTTTCAAAAATGTCTGTGACAATCACATACCGCAACATTTTTCCTATTAACAGACTGCACACGTAGATGTACAATATCTTCGTCGGTTACCGTATGAGTGCTGAGCGGACCACGATACAGTACCCGGAAACGAGTCGGCTGATTAGCGGTTGAGCCTTCCAGTACGTAGGTGAATTCGCGTTCTCTGGAATAGATGCCATCCAGAAGGTTTGAAATATAAGTGATGTCAGAGCGCAAGGTACTGGACGCTTCATGTAATCGAACATGCGTTGGACTTCAGAGTTTACATCGAGGTTCTATCAGATATGCATTTGTAATCCACAAAGAACTCCACTCACTTAGCTCCAGGGCATTTCCACGAAATGTCAAACTTGTTGCGTCCCCGAGCGACTGCAAGTGGCTTTGTTGGTTCCAGGACTCGATCCGGTGTTCCTCGACCGGTCATCCGTACGTAGGTCCAGTCGGATCGCGGTGAGTCACCCTCAGCGTTATGTGCGATCACACGGAAGCGATACTCAGATCCGCTGAAATGAATTGTATTCTGGATCAGCTGTGGATTCAACAAACGCATGCAGTACTTACGCTTTCAGATCCATGATCTGTGCGTTAGCACCAGCGACACGATCTTTGACAATAGTGATTGCATTCGGGCCAGCCGCAACATCGTGCATTTCGACCTGGAGATTCTTATATAATTTTACACTCTAAGAGGGTACAGTTGAGCTCCTTACAGTGTAGGTGCATTCCGGATTATTACTCCAAGCAAGCTTCACGCATCGCGCGTTCACGGATACGACGTTCGGAGGAGGAGGGGCGGGAGGAGGGCAATCGCTTCGGGTGGTCACAACTATGGGCGCTGCCTCCGAGCTTTCCCCAATTCTGTTAGTTGCAGTAACTCTGAGCCTGAATAGAGCGGATAACACTGGGAAGAAAGGAATGTTTGCTTTTAAGTCACCCCATAACTATACCTATAAGAGGTTGCAGGTCGGAGGCTGGTAATGCGGGCTTCGCACGATCTTCCTTCCCAGACTTTCTCACCGATGTCATCCGAGGGCTGAAAATCGCAAATATTCAGCCGACTTTTAGTCGAATGCAAATTAGGAACAACTAACTTTGCTGATGTAAACAGTATAGCTGATGATGCTGGCGCCATTGTCATTTGGCGGTCGCCAAGCGACAACAAGGTGGTCGATTCCGCGCGCCACGCACCTAAACGAAAGGTATTTTGGACTGCACTGACCACAGCAATTTCTCATATCCACCTGAACATCAAAGGAGCTTCAGGACGTCCGGGGGCGGTCTTGAAACAGACCGGTTGGCTCGGCTCACCAACCAATCCACGCTCTTCAAGACATGCTTTCAACTGCACATAGTAGTCAGTATTGGGACGGAGTTGGCACAGCCGAAGTTTATTACCAGTTTCGGTCTCACATCTTAATACCAGCATATCGTTAGTATGTTGAAACAATTAAGTAATAGTCTGGACCTACCGATACGTGCTGACGAATCGGCCATGGTTTTCAAACAGCACAATTTGATATGTGAATTCGGAGGCGTCGATTTGCGGAAATGGACCTCCAGGGGCAGCAGCCTGGAACATAATTTCTTGCAGGAAAGGCCCAAATGCAACGTAGTAAGTCATCAATCTACCTCTGAAGTATCCAGTTGTTGCCAGGCAATGTCCGCTTCTGTTGGACCAATACGCACCACCTGTGGCGCTAGAATCCGTCCCAGCATCTCACGCACTTTGTCCCACTCTTCGCCATCTATGTCAGTCTCCTGGAAAACTCTCTGTTTCTGTTAGCATTTTTTTTCAAAAATAAGTTGTTTGCTTTTTCGGCGACAGCGCTATAAAAAGTGGCAGAACCTAAGCAGATTGTTCTAGAAAATCTGTAGGAATCCACACTGCGAATCACAGCCGAGGCTTTTTCAGTGAGTTTTCCGGACAGTCAAAATGTCATCAAATGCGAAATACATAATTTTGTACTGCAATGAGACTATCCCTGGGCAATGAGGGGATCTGAAGGACAATCACCTACCGAGCAATAAGATGCTAAGATAGAGAAATGGAGAACTTCTTCTAGATACTTCTTCTAGCGCCCTAGTATGCTCGTGAAATAAAGGTACGACGAGTGCGGGAATTTCCTAAGTTTTAGTGCAATGTGCTGAATTAAATTAAATTCTTCGTCGAGAAACTGCTAGAAAGTCAGAATGCCAAGAAAATTTCATTCGCGAGCCTGTTCCCAACAGTGTACTCCAGTTGTTTGTAAATCAAGGCGAAACTACGCCAATAATGCCCTCCCATCAAACCCATGAAAATAATTCCATCGCAAATTCGATCATAACTGCAACCAACTGCAGAAATTCTGATTTGTAGGCAATGATTTGCAAAGACCGCTCAAGAACCTGCACGGCCTTTCTCGTTCGTCTGCGCCCAAGTAATTGGATGCGCACGAAAGATGGAAAAACGAGATAGTGTTTGAACATCGTGTAAATGTTGAACTGTGTAAAAATGTTCAAATGAGGATGAGGTCCAGACGCTCAGCAAACATTGCCGAGAAGTACGTGCCACAGGACAGAGTACAAATTTTCAACCAACAAAATTAACCTGTTCATCGTTGCGTGATGAAGCCGACGGGACAAGGTCAGGCATTGTTAGTTTCCCGTTATGGGACCACTTACGGTTGACCGTGTAAAGAGCAGGATGGAACGGTGGAACGGCCAGCGGAGGGGAAGAGGCGATTCGCGATGACATGAAACCCTTAAGAGTTCGAATGTGAGAAAATATCGTAACTCGAGCTATTTCTAGTATCTTCTAGAAGAAAAGCATAAAATGCTTACCGAGTTCGCGGCGTTCGGCGGCGGAAACCGCGGCGGTGACGGCGTTTCGGGAGAGAGAATCAGGTGCCGCAATATTCCCTGGAATGAAGCGTTCAGTTGCAGCTCAATCCAAAATGTTCATATGATTTGATTGATTTGAAACTATAAATACGTCTCATTATTCGTAGAATCCCAAGATGAAAAGATAATGAATTTTTTTGTCGCTCTTGTTTTTTTTTCTTACATAACTTTTCCGGTGATGATTTACCAGTTACAAAAAATGAACAACTCGTTACATGCCGCTAAAGAGGATTTCCATTTTACAAATAGTCGATAAAATATGGGGGCTGCTCTGGACGGAGACCGTAAGTAGGAAGTTAACTACTGTTATTTTATAGATATGGTATTATGGAACGTCTGCGATAAACTCTCGAGTTATCTAGCTTTTCATGTGTTTGAGACTTCCTGATCGTTCTCTGTGGTAATGAAGAGTGAATGGCATACTAATCATGCAGGCTCAGCTAAAACCTTTTCAAATAATGCATAGTTACTATAGCCAATGCATGCTTGTAAGTCAGTGCAGTAGTATGTTTTCCTGGGATTTATGTTGTCGGAATAACTGCTCATTCTCCTTTAGTGAACCTCACATGCAACGTTCATAAAGAATTAGCCTTAATTGACGTTTCACGAGTGGCAAATTCATTCATTTTTTTTTGCTCCAGAACATTTCCGGCTCTAGTATGATGAATCCCTCCTCCAGAAAACAATCCAACTAATTCTCCTTTATTATTTGTGTTCCTGTTTTAATTTACTACGCATGTTTTCTTGTTTTAATTTATTATGCTTCGTACGTCATTGCATTTGACGTGTGCTAAATGAGTAAATAGGAGCGGGCTTCATACGTAGAGCAGCAGTCAGGATCCTTAGCAGCGCAAAGAGTAACAGCAGTCACATAAATCAATTCACTATAGCTTAGTTGCGTTTGCCATTACTAGTTTCACAATAAAGAAGTAATTTTTTACTTTGTCCAAGTCTCATTATGATGTCCTTGGTATTTTGAAAAGCAGGCAACATTTCCTTCTGTGAAAATGATGTCAGTGTGGGATGAGCTCGTCTAGCTGAAGGGCATGCAGACCTACATAATTGGGTGCACTTTTTCTGCTATCGCAGCGTATTTCTCGAACAGATGTTTGCAAGCTGCTCAACGCTAATCACAGTATAGTTAGGTTATCCGAGAATCCAAAAAAGAACTAAGAATTAGCCTCATTGCATATCAGAGGGGATCCTTCGCAAGGATTTTGCCAGATTTTGGGCGAATTTTCCCCAAATCTAGCATGAACAGAATAAAAATAGGGGTTTTATAGCTATAGAGCAGAATCGGGCTAAATTAGCTATATCTATGTACGACATGTTAAAGATATATCGTGCAATAGCACAACTTCATTACCACTATAATTTATTCGAACTTCGTGCTGAACTCAAATTTCGCATTTCCACTGACATCATGCACTAATTACGAATGACTTCATTCGAGACACGTATAATTTAAAGCTTGAAAAATAACCCATTCATGCACTTGTTGTCCGGGTAACAACTTCAACTAAATACAACACATGTACAGCATATACCCGTTAATTAACTCAATTATTTCCTGCTCAAGCGATACAAGACCGTACAGTACTTCCAGGTAAAAACCGTAATGAGGACAGTACACAGTTTGTGCTTCTGATAATAGTGATCTTATTATCCTGCTATTTCACCCACTGTGAGGCCATGACTTTCTTGTCGGTATTAGTGTTCTTTCTCAAATGATGACGTTAGTTTCTTATTCCTGGAAAAAGTATTGCCCAGAGATATCCGCGGATGTATTCTGACATAATGTTGCGCTTATCTATCTATCTTCTAGTAAACAGCGAACATATTAACATAATAGCGTATTCCAACACAGATAAACAAACATTAGCGAACGCTAAAAACAGCTCCAACATTAGATAGATCGTGAATGCAAAATTCGTTAAGTTTCAACTTTAGCAAACCTATAACATTTGAAAGCGTTTGCGAGAATCTTCAAGTTTGATTTCATCGAGTAGTATTCATGTATTGGTCAAATTACACATAACTGAAGAAATTCTGGAAAGATCAACTATGGAACATGCAAAGTGGCTTGCTCATACAGCGGGGTTCACACGAAGACCAGCCAGGGATATTACGTCAAACTGGATAGCATGAATGAATGGATATTTCAACTAAACTGTTGAACTCTTCGCAAATCAGTTTCAGTGCAGTTCTATCGTTGCAACATAGACATAGAACAGTTAATCAAAGATAAAAACAGGGTAAGCTGGGAGATTTAAAACGAGTGGGGTAGAAGCCTTGCAAGAACAGGAGAATTTCTGCAGAAGAAGGATTCTCTTCTTTCGCTATGTGCTAAGGACAGGGTGGTGATGGTAACAAGTGGACCATACAATCCGCCCCTCAGCATAGATGAAAAATATACGAGCCTCCCTGAACACTTTTTCTAATTTTCATCAGAAGTCTACTTTTAGAAACCTGCGATTGTTCTTCTTTATTTTTTTTTAAGTTGTTTGGAATTTTTCAATGCCACCATGTGGTGGCGGCAGGGAGGTCGCATTCTTAGTCTTATTTAGACAAGTCAAGGGTTTGATTCAGAATAACAGTCTAGAAAATCAGTGGGTGGTTTTAGCAAAAAGGAATTCTGCACGTGCAAACAGTCAGGTGTCAAATATCCCTCTCTCCCACTCTGCACATACTAAACTATTATTGTATTTATACGCACTTGGAGTGGCAGAAAGCAGTAGTCGCTGAAATAGGTCGAGGGATCGATACTCACAGGAGCCTGAATTTTGCAAAATAAAATTCTGCGTGTGAAAGCAGCTCCATGTGAAAGTAGCTCCATAGCTCAGCAATAGCTTTCAACAAAAATTACCCAACAATATGAACTGCCGACAATATGCAACCTAATATAATAGAAATTAACTACTACTTACTACCATGTACTGTTCTGAATGCGATCAAACTCTGTTGCAGGTGACAAAATCAAAAGTAGTTGTCCCCTCTTTGCCCGAGTCGAGAGCTTCTCTTCCCGTCTAAACTCGGAAAGGCTTTATTATTCCCAGCTCTACCCGCTTCTATAAACAACGCCCACAAAGACTTTGGCTATCATGTTACCTCCTTGAAAAGTACCAGAAAATTAATGAATCGAGTAAAGCGCTGTCCCCTCATGCGCACACGCTTCTGATGACGCGATATGACGTGCGCGCGCGCGTCGGAGCCAACAACAAGCCAAAGCACACAGAGCGAGCGCGCGTGCGTGGGTTGCCCGGAATAGGCAGGGCCGGTGCGTGCTCCTGCTGCCATTTCATGACCATTCCAGTGGCGAGTGTTGACAGAATTTCGGTTTTATTTCACTCAACAACCACCAGCTTACGAGAAACGGATACTCCATCCTTAAAAATCCCGCGCATAAAAGGTTACACATCAGCAAAGGAACAGATTCCCTAATGGAACAGTCCTAGAAAGAAAGATAAGTAAAAGATTCTGAGACTCTGCAACTAAAACACATTAGATTTTGAAGAGAAATAGAGGTAATAAGTTCTCCCTTCAAAGACCGTACAGGGTGGTCCAAAATTACGGAGACAAATGCTCGATTCGCGTTTTCCTACTTATTTCGAGTTTTGGCATTCTGCACCCACTCTTTTGCTGTTCATCTGTTTAACTGTACAGCTTCTTCGCAAATAATACCTATCACTATGAATTTCAGGAATGGCTAGGCCGTCAGCTGAGCTTAGATCTATCACCCATTTATATTTTTCGTGAAGTCTAGGCGCGCGTGTTATGTCAAGGTGTAGGATTTTGCAGAAGGATCAGTTACCAGTACATCGAACAGTACAGGGCGTGAGGAATAGAAAAACATTAAAATGATTGTGAAAGATCACCTACCGTGGTTGTGAGATCCGAGATATGGTGCGGATACACCGAAATCCGACACGGTTTGTGCGTGCCCATCGAAACGAATCAACATCTTTATTTGTATAATGGAAGTAATACCCCCTAGAACTTCAAGATTGAAAGTTTGTTAGCCTAATGAGCACCAGTCCGCTACCTAAACACTGAAAAAAGAGCTGGAAACAGCCCCAACAGACGTTTTATCCTGATTTTGCCCAGGAAGTCATGTCCGTTCCCTCATAAATCCTATTTTCAGCATTCATTCGTGCAGATCTCTGATTATGATACTCATTCACGGACAAGAACAGATTTTACTCCCATAAACTTGTTTAATTCGCGAAGCAAACGCTTCTAGAAGCGTGGGCTTATTTCAGGAGAAGGCACTACCGCGCCACAGCAGGTGCCTAGTTCGAATTCTTCACATCTTTTTTCGACGATGGTAGGAGGACTCGTGAGATGTGATGGTAGATTCTGTTCAGTGCTTGGTGAAAAATATCATATTGGGAACAGAATCGCCTACTTGCTTTCTAACGTTGGATATGAACCTTTTATTGTGTCTCCGTAATTTTGGACCACCCTGTAGTTTCCGTCACCAAATAAGCGAAGAAATGAACAATGTTGCACGAAAATCCTAGACAAACAATGCGTATCTTCAGAAAAGCCTTTACCCGGCAGCATTCAGAAGAATCATTCCAAATTTTGAATCAAGTTTTGTATGAATCACTGATTTTTTACCGACCTATTTTAACTAGATGCCTTTCCAAGACCATTGTCAAAAGTATCAGAGAATGCTATGCGAGTTTACACTCCGATCTACAAAACGCCAAAGATAGCAAACCCTCAAAGAAGCAACTGGACATATTCAGGACAGGGTGTCGACAAGCTGGGAAGTCTTCCTCGTCTTCAGTTTCTGCCTGTAAGCTTCAAAACCACGAGCTTCTTAAAATTAGAGAAAGAACTGAAACACCGGTTAACTGATGGAAATGCAGAATAATACGACGCCCTTTAGCTAGTAACTGTTGCAGAAATTCCGAAAATACCAGAGGAGTACCAGCAATTACTAGTGAAAGTCGTCGGCAGTGGGATTCTGAAGAGAGTCTGAGCCTTTCCGAAATATTTCAACGCAAAAAAAAACAACAAGATATTTCAAATTCAAACCATCTACAATAAAACTCTAATTTTCAAAGATCTCTAGAAGTCTCACTTATTATACAACAAGGAAAAAACTTTTTTCAAACGACTTCCTATACCAGAGAGAAAAGAAAAAACGCCATAGCCGTGATGCTGCCCACATCCAGCACTGACCTCAGATTTATTCCTTGATTAATGCCAGATAAATCACCTTCTCGGAAGATACCTTATGTTCCTGGTCATCACGGTGATCAGATAAATTCCTCCGTAACCCTCCAGTGCGGAGGTAGGGAAATATCGTATGTGTACTTGAGAACTACTACAACTTCCAGTCCTGTGGGAACTAAGGTCGATGTGAGATAGGGATTGAAAATGTGCAAAGAAGATCAGCTCAGCTATAACAATTCCCTTTAAACCACATTTTCATGATGAATTCTTTCCCGAGAAACTGATGAGTCATATTAATTAAAAGTAAGTGCAGCTCTCTCTTCTTCAGGATTACACATTGGAAAAACTTCCTGAAAAGTGAACGAAAACATCAATTCATCCTGCATCAGATGCAAGCGTGGAATTAAAATCGCTAATCGCCAACAAATTTCCATGAGCGGAAGAAATTTCTTTGCGAAGCTTGTCATTACGTAAATTTAAGACCGGCCGGTTTTTGTTATCAGATGAACGGCGGGCACATGTACATAGGCAAATACGTGGTAGCATCCTTGGAGGACCTATGTACAAAATGGGAAGTTACAGCAAGCGTGCATACAGTACCACCTAAGGAAGGTAGGAGACAAAACTCATCACAAAGCAGTAAGAAACATACTTGCTCGTCGACAATTTGGTGAATCACGTGTCCCGGTGGCACATGGATGGGAAGGGCCGAGGGCGACATACCGCATTCGCCGACCATACGCACAGTGGCAGGACCTAAAAAGAAGAATGATACGGTAACAGCAGGTCAACACCGGAAGCCATCCAGTGCCACTCACCCGTGATGTTCTGCACATCGTTGCCGACGAGGATATTCAGAGTCTCTCCCATTTGAATATGTACGAACAGATCGTTGGGGGCTCCTGGAGGAGTTGGGTGCACCCACGTTGGTACGGTCATACCGGTAACACCGTTGATTGGTGGACCACATGGTAGGACGTTAGGGCGAGGAAAGAATCCCGGTTGTTCGGATGACGAACTGCCACCCTCGTCCGAGACTAGTTCCTGTGTCTTCATCCCTCCGAGGCCGGAGCTGCAATGAGTAATTCTAAACGAGCATCAGGAGTTTCGAATAATTGAATCTCTTTTTTTCCTATTTATAACACGGAAGCAACGCGCACTGCATTCAGTAAAGAGTAATGGAATTCTGCAACCTGAACGTGTTACCACCGATTACAGGTACCTACAAGGATCTCCGAGGAGAAAACTCGAAAAAAAAACATCAATATCCTAGGATACAGCGAACACTACGACAATGTTGAAGCAGAGGGTGAAGCTAGAAGCTTTAGATGCACCAAGAGACACTTCTCACTGTCCCTCAGCAGTAGAAGTACTGCGAAACTAAATTTGTATCATAATTATGCCAGACTCCCAAAATCCACAAAGCCTGACCGCCCCCACATCCGTTCATTATAATGCTCTTTTTTAACTATGTAAATGGTCTTTTGTTTCGCCACAGGTTTTTCACTGCGCCATCGATAATGCTCATAAAAACCAACCTGCTTCCGCAGTCACTGTCCTGCATACAGCTTGTAGAGGGGAACGAAGGAGGAGGTCCAAGACGGGCCGCACAATAAGACGCCATCACGTCATTCGCCTTCAAATGTTTTTTTTTCTTCATATGTTCAATTATTGAAAAAGAAATGCAAATTCTCACGAGACGCGCAAAATTCAGAAGATTAGAAGGAAATAGAACTATGTATCACGAACAGGGATCCTATAGGTTCCCACCCTCAAGAAACAGAACCAACTACGTCATTATCCATTACTTCCTTCGTTAGTAATAGAATTCTGGTACTAGTACTGCTGTAAAAGCCTCGGCGCCCATTTTGTAACTATCATTTATGTCATGACTTCTGAAACACGCCACGTGCGTAAGTATTCGCGGACGACGTCAATCATTTTGTTCCGCCTACGTGCGCCGATGACGACGAGAAGGGGGGAACGAAGCGGGGAGGAGGAGGGCAGGGGAGGAGAACGGGTGGAGGAGGAGGGAGCGAACGCGACGAGCGACGCTAGAGAGTCACACACACACACAACTGCCAGCGCATGGACCTCCCAATTTAGACATGAAGCTTCTGTCCCGCCTCTCTTGCACTATTACGTCACTGCCCAACAACCCCCCCCCCCCCCCTCTTACCATCAAATAGCAATTATTGTCTCTAGCCACAGCCGTTTATTAACCTGTGGGAATTCGTGAGCCCGATGGATGAGAAGTACAGCAACAGGTTAAGGAAAAATGTGAAAGCATAGCGAAATAATGAAGTAATCAATTATGTATGAAACACTTCCATACTATCCCCCTCTTAAGTAGGAAAAGTTCAGCAAAAAAACAGCTGGAAGGCAAAAATACCACGGTTTATATGAAGGAGTCACCTAGAAGAACTGCTCCGAGAAATCAGTGCAAACAATAAGAAGAAATGACTGCATCTACTTTACCATAACATCAATTATCCTTGTGTTTTAAAATTATTATTCTAGATAAGGAATTATTTGCTGCGCTTCAAGGCACAGCTTTTTCCCCAGCTATTCTCAAAGGCGTACTGAAAAAAAGGTGTTATGAAAAACAAGAAGAGTAACAGAATCGTCGGTCATCATTATCTATGTATTCATTAACTATGCACTTCAGCGTGTATCATATTTAGTATGATGCCTGAAATTATTGGATAGAGATAAAACAAAAATTGAAAGAGGGACATAGAAATGTTATATAGATAATGAATCAGGTGGAGGTCAAGCGTTTATGTAGATACTCAACTGTATTTCTACCTGAGCCCTCTAGTTTTTGAAAGATTCCACCTTAAATTGCTGAAGCAAGTTTCTACCAGTGGAACTTATATTTAGTACCGAATTAAAATCGAATAACTCAATTCATTTAATTATTCATTTAGGACTAAATCCGGAGAAATCAAATGTTCAAGAAAAAGATGAAGCTGAATACCTCCTTATCATTCCCGAAGAATTGTACTGCTTGCTCTTTTTCAAACATCCAAACTATAGACTTATTCGTAATCGAATTTTCGAGTTTTGACTGAATCGATGGGCATCTAATGCATTATTCAGTCCTAACTATAGTGGAAATATTGTAACTAAGAAGAAGGTAGAATTGTTCGAGTAAGATGTAGAGATTTGGAAGCAAGCTGCCACATTGTTTTGGTTGCCGTTGTGAAAAATGTTTCTTATTGATGAGTGTGCTATAAAATTCGATACCAGACATGTAATCAACTAACCAGTACGCCGGTTTCAGTTGGTATACTTGTGCGCCGAAGCTCCGGAGTACTCCAGTGAGCCTTATGCTCATGCTTATGCTGTGCAATATCGGTGTTTCAAATAAATAAATAAATGCATGAGAAAAGAGATGAATACTCTTCAGGATTTCGATACAGATAGAGGCGAATTACGTCTTTTTCATATGAAAAAATCCTTACTAATTAATGAATAAACTAGTCGGAAGGCTATGCAGGGAGTGGGTCGTATAAAAACTCGTCTGCAAAATAGCAGCGGAACAGAGAAATCGGCTGCAAAACAGCAGTGAAACAGAATCGTCCGCGTTGCAGCCGTCGCCCACATTGTTTTGACTTCTACCCCGCCCCACTGACGACGACACTGCAGCAGAACTACAGATCACAGAATCACATTGGCGCATTGATCTTTATATTGCACGTTCGACGGCACGTCCAATCGGGCAACTCGTCCGTGCAGCGCTGATCGTTCAATGTGCGATGAAATTCGAACCCGTTCTAAACGACTGTATCGCTGTTTTGCGCAGTTCTGAATACTGTAGTGCACGAAGAATTATTCGTGATACGAATAAATCTCAATTTTTGCCGCGTACTTCTACATGTACTTGAAAGTCATTCAATTATTTTTTTGAATTGTAGAGACTAGCAACAATACAGTTCGGCAAGACCTTGAGGATGACTCTACCAACATGGTACTCAAACTTATACAGAGAATTCTGAAGGATAGAGAAGAGCGTGCTGGACAGGAGGACTTCATCATTTTCGTTGGCAACAGTAGAGTGGGGGTATCAGAACCGGAGCTACTTGGTGGGTGGTCGATTTTTTTTTTGCATTTTAGAAGACTCAATCAATTTTCAATTTGATAGCGAGATGATTTCACAGCTGATCGATTGTGTCTGCGAAAACTCGGTGTAGACTGAACTAGCTACGAGTACGTACTACTTTGTTAGAAATACATGTGGCAGCAAGAGGTTTAGTTGAGACCAGAACAAATGTGAAATAGTCTTATTCGCGGTAATATACTGGCAAAATGTGATAGGAAATTTACTAGTACTGGAATTGTGTGCACTTATAAGGAATTCGAAAAGGTTCCCTGACTCCTCCAGAAACGGTGTACCTACTAAGCGCTCCAGGGAAGTCAAAACATGATGTTTCAAAGTTGTACTCCTATGAAAATTGTGGGGCTAAATATGCCGTTCCTTACTGCAATTTTCTAACATTGCTCCGCTTTGCTGTTTTTACTTTGTTTTTTTTTTCTTGTGCGCACATGTTTTTTTTCTAGTGCGCACACCTTCAATGTATAACTACATAAATAAAAGCAACAGTTATTGTCGGTGTTCTCTAAAAAAGCTCCTCATTGGTATTTCTATCTCCAATAACTCCGATGACTATGCTTCTTCCAAAATCGCACTATGCATCTTAATTTCATGGCAATGCTTTACACGTATGTGCGTGGCGGACAATGAGGTCTAAACCCTTGAAGAAGAGTCTGAACAACTTGCTCCCCCCCCCCCCCCCTGCCCCTGGGACTCTGCGAATAAAAAACAAAATTATACAGACTTCATTCAATGAAACCCTAGAGACTTCATTAGCGAGTAAACGACTCGAAGCTGGAGATAATTTAGTGCAAACTTTTTCGTTCTTGTTTACTGATTCAGAGGTTTGTGTGGGCGCAAAACAATGTCACCGCATTTGCAGTCGGAACCCCGTCATGGAATAGATTTTCTACAATCTGGGGAGGATTCTAGAAATGTAAAAGCTTGACGGGGTGGAGAGGATTTTTATGGAAAATGAACTCCAAAACTTCTCAAACGAGCCAAAACCTCGATGTGCGGTACTAGAAATTTGATAAGGCAATTTTACATGAGAAATCTTTTTTTTGTTGAGATGGAGATCCCATGGCAAATATACTTTCACTAATCTCATCAGATTCTAGGAAGGAACTACAGACATGCTGAAAACTGAGGCAGTAATTGGAGGGTTAGGAGAGAGGCAGTTAGAAGCATGGAAATATAAACACTACCAGAAGGGAAAAGCAGGACACAAGTTTTAGGAGAGTGGAAACATGGCTGTGCCTTGTATGCAGAGAGTATATAACATTACACCACCTTCATTTCTAGAGCTAATGGAAGTATGGTACAACCACTGCATTTGGTTCGAATGCTAAGATGCATGTGTGCTTCTTCAATAAATCAGTCCACAATACTGCTATGCGGATGCTCATCTCCTTCTCTAAAATTATGAGGTTTCAGGAGAGTCAAATCCAAGGAGACAATACGCATCACATGAAGCCGTTTCAAACAAGTCCTTATAAGGATATGGGGACCTTGCGAGGCAAAGTTATTGGCAATCAAAGCTTTCCTGCATGAATCACTGCGTAATAGGTGAGAGTAAAACATAGTCCTCCACGAATAGCAAAAATATAGCGCTCATCAGCGCTGAGAAATGGTGATTCTAAGACTTTTGGCAGACAAAAAATTACTGAATTAAATTATTTCAAGACTGGATTTTTTCCTAGAGAAGAGGGAACGAGTCAGAAATCGGAGCCCTCATGAGCGAAACCGAAATCGTTCGGCCAGGCTGTTCACCAGGGAGATTTTTTTTTGTGAAGCAAAGATGAACCACTTAAATGGAGCTGATTTCTCGAATGCAAAGTGCACGACGAATCCGTGAGTGGGTGGCGAAGTTCGCACAGACACAAATAATGCTGCGTGTCGATGAATCATGAATATCCAAGCAGGAATCTACAGAAATCGATGAGCGATTGTATAAAAGGTGGCGGAACGCGGTCAGATATTCAATAGGAGACGAAGGTCGCCCCCACGGACAGCACACACGCTATTTCGGCCATTACAGAAAGTCGTCTGCACAAGACGACAACGCCGCGACAAGTCATCGCCACGACATGAGTCAAACGGAATTGGTTCACATTTCGATCCAGGACATCCATCCAGAAACGAACGAACGAATCATGCATTCTGTCATGCGAGAGAGAAATTGTGCGCTACTACCGTGAAAACGAATCGTCTTCACGTTGAAAAACAATCTCACCGAGGAATGCATCACTAGGTACGGTATAGCCGCGAAAACCACGGGGACTACGACAGCACTATTCAACAGGCAAAGAAAAAAATTCAAAGAATTATATATACACGGTGTAACGACAGCAATTAATTGAGAATCCACGTGCAATCAGAGTTGTTCCTCCGCTAGAACTGCAATTCATCCCAAAACCACATAAATATCCTGGATCGTTGGTCGTGTGGGCGAAAATTACCGGAACCTGATGTGAACGAAGCCGCATCACCCATCTATTTCTTCTTTCTTGAAATAATTGCAGCAGCAATTGGTAGGTGGGGTGGGGTTCTCCGCAAAATTACACTGAGCAAATGTCCGGTGAGTGGAATGCGGAAGAGGGTACGCCCTTCAAGGATGTGGATACAAAGTGCACCGTACACGACTAGCTCAATGACCTTCTTGCAGCGTTGTGGCACAAAATCATGGATACGGTTGAAAATCGTATGCAGACAATTGCAGGAATAAAGAAAATGGGGTATCATAGCAGAGACAACGAAGAATTCTGGATCTGTGGGGCCACCAATAGCGTAATCTCCGAAGATTTGAACAATTATGTGAAATTAGAATGAGCTAACTTAAATGCCTCAGAGCATCCGCTTAAAATACATAGAAAGCTGTTGTTCTTGAATGAGTTCGATTCAATGTTCGCCGCATTGAAACCGCAAATTAGCGAGATAGAGAAAATTACGCGATTCTATGCATATGAATACTTTGTAATTTCTAGAACCTTGAGGTTATTTTCACTGTGAATTCGATCCTAAAATAATTTCTTACTTTTGACTTCTGGTAATTTCTCCAGCAGAAAAAGATGTGACGAATGTGTATAGGCTTTATCAAGCTGACTTGTGCCCAGTTTTAAAAAAATAGAAATTCATGATTGTGTGTGCATTTATACGTGCCCATTTTTGAACGAATGCACACATTAGTATTCGTTGTATATCGTGAATCTGAAACAGGCTGCATTCCTGCGAATAAGTTGTATTATTTGATTATTATTTGATTATCTTAATGAGGTGATGGTTTTGCGAAGTAAATCTGTTCAATTAAACCGTAGAAGAAAGCTGAGACGGTAATAGGTAATGAAGAGAATGGGTGGTCTATTGAGTCACAAATACAAACAGTTGACTCTGAATTCCTGATTCAATCACTCGTGGCGCAGCAATACGGACGCGTAAACGAACAGTTTTATCGGGACAACGCTGCTGAACCGCTCGAGAATCCAGTTATGACCAAGAAAAGCATCAAAACGAGGAATTCGAAGCATGGGAAGAATTTCTGTCTGGAGAAGAGCATTGTTTGTGAGGCTGGCAGCAAGGCGACGTCGATCGATTGCACGCGACACGCCCATAGCGGTCAGAGGTGGGCGAAATAGTGTCCGAATCCGGAGACACAAACACACAACACAGTCACGGAGTCTTGAATTATTTGATGAGAGCAAAACAGTCGAAACGAACTTCGTGGACAACTCGGACCAGTGACAGGTCTCCGCAGACCGGGGAAGGCGCTGTCGGTCCACCGGTAAAGTGCCCAATCGCGCGTGCCAGGATGCGAGCAAAGCTGGGTCGACAGCTGTGGGGGGCAGCGATGGCCAAGGGTACGGATCTGGCCGCTCCCAAACCACACTACTCCACACGTGTTCAACAAACCCAGCGGTCCACTGAGCACCCCCCCCCCCTCAGGTCCGGCCCCGAGCGGTGGAGATCCATGCGCGCGTTCCCGCGTTCAGCAGCGACGACAGCAGCAGGCGGCGACGATCGCGACGACGTCGTTATGACGCGATAGCATCAAAGAACGTACTTAAGCAACTCTCACGCGCGCGCTCAGGCGTCATCGAAAAAAGGACATGGACGCGATGCCGATTCTGCAATTTTTTCACGTGGCACAACCCGCGTGCATGATTGATGCGCAAGTTTGTTGTTTTTTTTCTTCATCATCATGTAAGTACATAACAGCTACAGTAGCGAAACGCAAAAGAACCAGAACGGCCTTGAAGTGGGTAATGTCAGGTGAAGAATCAGCGATTTTGAGAAATTTGCATCCTTCTCCGGGACCGAATAGATGTCGTGTTCGAAACTCCAGGGCAGCTACTTTCAAGTAATATCTGAGCCCTAACACTTCACCACAATCCTTCAGTGCTCTCATAAAAACTACAAAAACCTATTGTCCCGGAATCCAGGGATAAAAGATCACTAGTGCCGTGGTAATTTGCACTCGCTAGCAGCGGAAGGGGATTCTCACTAATGCCTACAAAAATATTATTAATTGTCTGTTAAAAAACACTACGTACGAAAAATCAGGCTTTTCCTGCTAACAAGTATCTGAGAAACCAAAATTATCAAAATTCATCTAACGCTCTGATTTGTGTTCTTACCCTTGTACTCCCTAGAACTTGTAAGAACTTGTAATGCGCACAGTGTTCTAGACCAAGCAGCGCATTAGATCCATAAAGTCGAATATTCGATTCTGGATAAGTAGAAACTCGAACGTTTGGAAAATGAGAAAGCAGTATACTTCTTGATGAATGATGAAAATTGTACTAGGGCTTTCTCTACCCCAATGATTTGAATGTTCAATTCCTAACCCATTGATTAAATTAAAATTAAATAGGTGCCATTTGGTGCTAAGCACACTGCTTAGGGCCGAGTACAATTTGTGTGTCGGGCTTTTAATCGAACAAAAATCTCAAATATTGAGAAGACTGGCCATGGAGGATTATGCAAGATGATCGCCGGTCAGCTCGTCGAGCTTAATTCCAGCAGCAACTTAGGAGGATTGAAAAGGCTAAGCTTTCATCTGCAAGATGAACGTCGTCACAAAAGCCTATTCTGTAATTTGGTGATATTTCGCGCAGATAAGCGGATCCAGCGATACTCAAGAAAATCAGGAGAAAGGCAAGGCTAATTTTTTGTTGGAACTGCGTCCATCAGCGTAAATGGCTTGGACAACGCTGTTAGGCAAGTGTTTCTTGAAAATTCCACAAAATGGAACGCTCACGATGCTAGCACTGAAACGCTCATTAATAAGAATTTTGAAGGAAGATGAAGTGTTGGAATGTTGTACTCAGAGCACTTATTTGAGAAAAATTATTATTAGTAGTGCTCTTCGTGAAAATAGTCAGTACAAACATTGCAAGGTGGACAATGTGATGAATAGGATGTGTGAGTGTTCGATCGTAGTAAGGCGGAAGTTCCCACCGTTGACCTTGCAGGCAATCCTCGCCGAACGGCCCGGTGACGAGAAATGTAAACGTTTGTGTTGTGTATCTACGGAACGTTATGATAATACGCTGGCTGGAGGCGCGTGCCATTGCCAGCGGTTCATACTCTGAAGTAGTACCTGCTAGTACTGCTAAAAGCATTCAGAGGTGAACTCAAGGCATGGATCCGGCGCCGGGTACGAAAAACAGACGCTAACTGCATTTACCGGTTGTTTCTCAAAGGTTGACGTGCGAAGATTGAAACGGAAGTTCAACTTTGAATTATCGTCCGGACGACAACGGGGTGGTCCAGTCCTAGACGCACAGTGATGTATGTGCATTGTAGGGTTAAACTAATCGTGGGAAAAATCGTCGAAGTTCGCGCAAAGGTCACAATATTTGCCGGTGAGTCAACGGATGAGAAAGAACGCACACATAGTCGGCTAGAATAAACAGTTTACTTATGGCTCGCATAGACAGACGATATCCAGCACAGAAAACCCAGCTAAAACGCTTTTTTTTTCTCATGCTCACTCAAGCCATCGGACTCCCACGCACAAACAAAGCACAGCGGCTCCTCTTTGAATAATTTAAACTACTATGGATAAACTCTCAGGATGGTGCAGATGTCCAGAACACTTCAAGCAGAACCAGGGAACGCAAATATGTATGGAGAACAACCAAAACAACGCCACAATATTCAGAGGGATTTCATGCAAATTTCATTCATAATCGTAATGCAAGCAAGTAGTATCTGAATGTGCTGAATATGTTTTCTGGGAGGCGTTTTCGTATTCTTCTATGAAACTGGTCTCGAAATGAAACAGTTTTGATCAGATGGCGCAACTTTTGGTGCAACATCTAGTTCTCAACTGATCTAGCAACCACAACTGACGGTAGAGCCTTGTACCTACAAAGGGTAGACCAGCAGAGCTCCAGGATCGGCTATTTCATGCTATCGGCCAACAGGAGACCTCGGCCTCAGGGATTTCAGGTGCAACCCATCACACCTAATCTAATTTGTGGTAATCCCAGCCCTCCTGAGTCGCCCTTTTTTCCAGTAAGCAAGCCTCATTTCCAGAATGGATAACCCCTTCTGACCGCTGCCGTAGTACACCTTAGAACCTAAGCATTTGTGCATAAATTGCAGTTTTCACATCGGTACACGTGCTATGGTATCAAGTTGTAGCAGATGTGGAGCGTTGTACTTGAAGGGCGATGTGCGGCCGACATCTGCAGTTCGCCGATCGCACAAACTAACCAGTCTTGGAATTCCTCCGCGCCATCCTTTCCAGTACAACGCCTGGATTTCTCTGCTTGAGTTTCCCCATATATATTTGCTCTGTGCTTGCTACGAAGTGTAGAGAAAGATTAAGTGAGAATCAGGTGGCGAAAAGGTTAGGCGCTTCCGTGCCAATACTTCCATGCAAATGAAATCCAGAACAAATGCATAAGCACTGCCGGGTGCTACATAATTCTTCCTGGTTCATCACGATAATTACCAAGTACTTCTCATTACTGCTATTCGTTACACAAAAGTTTGCTGAATTTCCTGATCACTCATTGATGGGATTCATGAACATATCTTGGAAGGTTCGATGCTTCCCGTTCATCTAAGCGGGATGAGTTATCTCAGTGAAATATGGAATACACATCTTACTAACCTTACTACATCTTGCTTTCCGTAACTGAGCCGATTTGTTCGGACGGTGTATAGCCACTTCTAACAGGAGAAATCATCCACATTCTGGAAGGGCGAATTGCGCCCTCCCAGGAATGTCCACGAATCAGTTCCTTGGAGGCAGACTTTGAAGCATATCCAGTTCTTGTTAGATTTCGACTTCGATTATTCGAAAGCCTTGAATTTTTAAACATTTGCAGTGAAGCACGATGCGCTAGGCCGAGTATGTGCCTGACGTTTATAATTTATACTCATCGATTAGGCCTAAACATCTAATTAGAGATATGCGGCAAAGTAACGCTGAACAAATGATAACGTGGGGTTGAATGGCAGTGATAGTCGAGCAGTGGAAGGCCAACAAAGTAAAGAAGCGACAAGCAAAGATCAGCTGTTCCTCCTGCAATGCCTGTGAAGATTGCGAGAGAGTGTGACGAGGCACAGAGTGGGCAGAGATTTTAATTAATCGAGCAGTGGTCCCCGCGCAAACATAGCCGTTCTTGATATTATCCAGCCTACGGATCCGAGGCCAGTCAGTGGTTGTGCAACGTTCGAATAGTCGAAGATTCGATGGTGGGAGGCAAAAGAAACAGCAAACACTAGCACATTAGGCTACATATAGAACAATGCAGTACTCAGCCAAATAAATAAGTGATTTTGATTCTCTAACTCTGCACTCATGCAAATCATATGTCTTGTCCGATTACTCCCCTAATTAAATGGTCAAAAAAGACGCAACAGCGAAATGAACAGCTTTTCGCTTCCATTAGCTTTAGGCGAAAATGTTCGGGAAAAAAGTTGCCCGTCTCGCTTATTTCTGACCCTTCAGAACCACGTAAAATACGAGAGAACATTACATTCGAGATGTATTTAGGGAAGGATAGAACAGTCTTCACGTTCTATTTACCCTTTACCTAAACTATAGCTACTCATGCACAGCCTAAGCATAAAGATAGCGTAGCATAGAATTTGCTAGTTATAGTTATAGTTGAATCAATTCTACAAATTCTCATTTCAAGGGGTATGCAGGCAAACACGTTCCAGGATTTCGAATATTTTGGAAGCTCATCACTAAACATGCTCTTCCACATCGTTGTGTCAACTAATGCCAAAGTTTTGGTGCTCACCTGCTGAGAGCTCATATCCTTCAATGACTTTCTTAATTTCAAACTGACCTCTCAAAGATTTTGACGACAGGGATAGCCTAAAATGCTATACTACGAGAAAGTCTACAGAGCGCCTGAGAGTATTTTTGGACTGAATCCTGGAAAGTGTGTATGCCACCCTTCCCATATGTATTACAATAGACCAAGCTCCTTAAGGTACGGTTAACTGTACGGTGCCTAAGTCACGAAAATTGATTCCTTTCCAGTGCAAAAATACAACACTTATCTTATAGACTTCTATGTATATTCAGGCCGAATACAGAGCGTACAACGCTCTTTCAATTAGTGATTAGTTTGAATACTGGGTTAGGATTGAGCCTCGCAAGAAATTCTGGAATTCAAGCTTTAGATCCGCTTCACTGTTCCACTTCATTGTGCCGAAATTACACTGAAGATCTCGGAATCCTAGACAAATCTAGCTTGAGAACTAGAGAACTTCACGGCAAAACAACCCTCGTTTGTTGATAGGAAGTCTGTTTGAAAAAAAAAACTATAGAGGTTCTGTGACTCATGAAAGTCCACGCAAAATAAACAAAAAATTCCGGGAATGCGAAGAATTACCACTAAATTTGTGAGAGAAACTCGAGGAATCTTCCACGCCCTCTCAAGGATTAGCAAAATTTAGTGGAGAAATGCGAGACGTTGTTCAGGAACGCTCAGCTTAGGGGAGTGGGTGCCGGCTACTGGCGAAATCGTAGGCCAACCACCCCTGGCTACTAGGGCCGTGTGGCTGTTTGACATAAACAAACTTCAATTAGTGCTCACCCCCTCCATCTATCTCGCTCGCTCCCTCATTCGCTCATTTCCCGCATACATACGGCACCTATTTGCCATAGAAAACTAGCTTTGCCGAAAAGTAATAACTACAATAGTTTCAAGTGTGGTTTGAGTGGATCCAAACACGCGAAATTGGAAGAGAAAAACGATGCAGAGACAAGGAGAAAGAGGAGAAAGAGTGCGGGCGCAGACGTCTTCGCTAATTTTCCTGACTGTCCTAAAAAAAAGCAAAGGTAAAGGAGCTAGTTTTGTCGGCACTGGCATGAGATTGGCGCATGTAGATGGAACAAGGTTTTAAGTGCAAACTACAACTTGACAGTGTTCGTCGGTCGAGATGTAGACGTGGCCTAGGTGAACACATCGCAACTGAGTAACTGGTATGTAATATGTAGTCGAAAAATAAACGATAGTCTGAACAGACGGAAAGCATAGAAAATGTAGGACAGCGAGAGCATGAATATGAGCAGTAATAGAAATAAAGGCAGCAGCGAATGGAGAAGAAAAGATAGGTTCTATTCTAGCACGCTTGAGACCTGTAAGTGAAAGATCAGGTGGCATCAGAAACTTGTAATGAAGAGCATGAAAACAATGAAAAACCTGTCATGAAAAGCTACAGAATGGAAGCAAACAACACCAGACAACTGAGATATATTCACAGATATCCTACGCACTGCCAACCCATGAAACAAAACAATTGGCAATATAAAATTCCGAAAAAAAAGCACTACTTTATATCCGGGGCCTCAAAATTCTTCTCTATAACATACCGTATCTACTGTACATTTCACCAAAAAAATATCTCCATTATTTGGGGGCCCTGGAAACCGTACTGCAGCGATCCCTACAGTTGAAGGCCATGTATCCAAAATCAAAATTCAGAATGCATAGCACGGAATGGAAACTAAGATGAGTTCCGAGAGGAAGTAACACATATATGGTTAGCGAAGCAATGATTGAATAGAGAATAAACGCAAAAAATACACGTGTGCATAGAGTTGCTAACAAATGTTCAAACTTATCACTATGTATTAGAAACAAACCTTGAAGATTATCACCGGTAATCCTGCAGGACTCGGGCTTGTCCGGCAACAATTTTAGCGAAGTTTGATCTGCAATGGTCACATTTTGATCTGAGATCATTGGTCAATATTTATGAGACCACCGAGGAAGGGTGGAAGATCAAACAGAATTTGAAAAACGAGAACAAATGCAGTTTAAGGATGATCCGAGGGCCAACAATTCCAAGAGTACAAAACAGACTTTAGAATTAATTTAAGCAACTTTTAAAAACTATGTTATCATTCAAGGAGAAAGAGCAGAATCGGCACATACCCGATGCTGAATTTGTGAAGTTATGTTAAAGTCAAGCTAATAATCGGTGGTACTACTACTGGTACACATGGAAAAGTTATGGGCTTGCTTACCGTATTATAATTTTTTTTTCAAAATATTCCAGTCGACACTCTACTGAGACTCTATGGAACCACAAGGGAATACGAAACTTATGCGAATGGAAAATATTAGCATCAGAATAGATTTTCTAATGACAAGTTCTGCAATACCGCCTAAAACTTTCTGTCAAAAACGCACATGGCAATTACTTAGGTTGAATTAGAAGGGGATTTGATGACACCACCGGAGAAGCGTCCCAACAAAATATTTGCACTCATTCATCATTACTTGTTGCTCTTGTTCTAAATAGACTTTTATCTTGGTAATAATAACGCTCTAAATAACCGTGTTAATACCCTCTTCAAAAAATAGAGGATCAAATCAGCGGCTAGAAAAATGAACTACCAGCACGCAAGTCCAGAAAAAAGTCCATTTCATACTAAATAAATTAATCATCCTTGAAGTGGGAAGTATAACTGCTGCTGTGAGTCAAATGATGAGGCGAACGCTGCAGAGTAGTCATATTTTCTCCTCGAGTACCAGTATATCTATATGTTCACGTATTTGCTTATTTAATAGTACATAACGTCCAGTTCCAGAAATGAATAAGAGAAGAGACAGGGGAGAAAAGTATTGAGTGGTACTATATTGAAATTTCAAAAGCAACAAAATTTATCCCTTTGATAACAGCAAGAAAATTGTAAATACTTCATCAATGCTCTCCTGAAATGGGCAAATCTTAGAAAATAACTTGAATAATGAGTATTTCAGAACATAGTTCGATAGCTTTTCAAGGCTGAAAATTTAAAGTGAACGCTAGTGTAGAATCACAGGTGGCCATGATAGTAATTCTCTCACTATCACTCGATCAACCGAAAAGGCTAAAAAGGGACTGACATCAAGATGTGCAAAAAATATGCCAAGGCAAGATACATTCATAGTTCACAGTGAGAATCTCACATTCTACATATCATGTTTCAGCTTATCTTGCATTTGAAACATGTATACATATGCGGAAATTCATGATATTTCTCAACTGTTTAGACTTTGATGGTCGCAAAGTATGCCCCACATAATTGTCACTCTGGAGCTGAACATAGTCAAAAATGTGTTAAAACGAATGAGAACTGCAAGAACATACAGACAGCCTAGATTACTGAATATGTTGCAGCAGAAAATGGACGGCATGTATTAATGATTAATGATCAGCAGCCACATCGCGTAAGGCAGACCGTGGCGATTTTGCCCCGTGAACAGGATGAAAATGAGCAAAAACGCGACCCGTTTCGGACATAAAACTTCTATGAACCTAATTCTCGTTTGCAACCATTCTACTGTATCCCCCTCACTTCACAAGTACGTTGATTTTTTTCATCCTCTGGAATATCAAAGAACACTATTGAGTTTTTGGGTGCGACTTATGTCTCTCGCACTTGTAGGAACACAAAACCAGTTGCTGCTACTTTTATAGAAACAGAGAGAACATTCAAGAACTGGATTACCTACTGGTAATTGGCGATGGACTGAAAAATGGTTGTCTACTGAACAAACTCCGAAAGACTTATTGTAGAGATCGTTGCAAGAGGAGAGGCGTTCATTCAAGGTCACAGTTGGTTGTGGAACGGGAGGAGGAAAATTGCGGGGGGTGGGGGTAGATGGGGGGAGGGGGGATTCAATTCGCAACGATGATTCACGCGAGTTGGGCGAACGAATAGCAGCAGAACACCAAAAAAGACGAACATAAGAGGACACGTCTCCGCGAATAGCTATACTACAATTCACCAATGATTCCAGACTGTTCGATGGTTCCGTGCAGGGAATTTGGTGGATGTGGGGGTGGGGTAGAAAAAAAACTGGAGAAGTGCATTCACCCATGAACAAATTGAACCATGATGTGTAGCGAACCAACACATGTTGAAGCGATTCTGTTACTTCCTGTGCTCATAGGAACTCTGAAATGATTTTTTGACTGTTTTCTTAGGAGCGAGCTTACTAGGATCTCATGAAATGTACCATCACTTAGGATAAGATGCATAGTATCCAGAAAGCTCCAGCGATTGGCGAGCGGCTAATGACACGCTACTGGGCTTTCCACAGATGCTGAGAAAACTTCGAAGAAAACCGTTGCTGTTTTCCTGGCTTTTTTTTTCAAAAAAAATCATCCATATCGGAATAATTTTGCCAACAAATGAGGCAGAGGGATGACACGAGTAGCGAAAATTCGGCACAGCCGCAGTTGCGAATTCTGTAAACGGAGGCTAGGAATTAAAAACAGACGTAAAAGTGGTAACGAAAATTGTAAGTATGACAGTGGAATGGCTGCTGGAAAGCAGCTCTTGATGGGTTACCCGCTTGAGAAACCTGTGATCATTTGTATTTTAACGCAGTGAAGAACAATCCTAAGGATAATCGTGCTTTGGGAGAAATATTTTTGGACACTGCTGCAGTGACAGAACCAAAGGCTCTATGAGAATTGCGGATAGAGATCTGGTTGTGCGGAAAGCGCTGATCTGCAATTAAAGAATCGCAATAAAAAAACTAAAGCAGAGTGCAGGAGAATAGCGAGCACTTAATCATTAGCGATATTGTTTGAGTACTTGCCCAAGCAGAACTTTTCTTCTCTTCTTGATTTTTTTTAGCCAAAAAAATGATGAGTGGGCAAAAAAACCGTCTAAATGAGAGCAAATTGATGAACATAACCATGGTTCGACCGCAGAAGAAATACTATTTATTCATTTATTTTTTGGACATGCACAAGTACATGCAGTAGCCAGTCACAATAGTCAAAGTACAAGTCATTAAGTAAACTCATTTAGTATTTTTCTAGAAAAAGTGTATTTCTCAGAGAATACACTAGTACGATATCTTAGATATAGTATGATTTCAGCGCTAAAATCGTTAGGATGAGAAATAACTCATTCGACCGCACAGTAGATGTGAAAAGAAGTCCGAGTTAGAAGTAGTGACAGGGAGGCTGCCAGAAATAGGTCACATCAGATGAGCACAAGGCAGAGAGAGGTCAGATGAAGACCACAGAACTCTGGCAAAGCCAGTGTGTCGCTTGTGGATAAGTGTAAAGAGGGGCAATCATAACTCGGCAAAGTGTCGCAAACAAATTGATGTGGGGTCAGCTGGCTCCGCCCACTGGCAGAGGTGGCCAGTTTGAACTGCGCTATCTGTAGGACGAATTATTTGCTGAAAAGAGATTTTTCAAAGAATCAAAGGCGAGTTGGAGTGTACTCAAGGATTTCGTGGCACTTTCCAGGGCGATTAAGAGCATGAACAAAAATGAAAGGGAAATTAGATGGTGACGGAGACATTTGTAACTGCATCAGAGTGAACAGACTAAAGTCGGTGAATCATGTGTTCTAGCGAAATGGATCAGAGCAGTAGTACACAGAAATACCCTAGGATAGATGCGAGTTTCAATGAATAAGCAGCGATCGAAGGCTGCTGCTGTTGCTGCTGCTGATGCATGCATGAGGGATGGAACGAGTTACGCGACGATGCTCTCGGAAACCGGGACACGAGCCGTGAAAAACACATTACTAAACCGGAGCGCGAAATAAGAACGCACTCGCTTCGAAGGAGATCTGGTAGGACGCGAGCGCAACGTATCGCAGCGTATGTGAGTGTATGTGCGTGTGTGTCTGTGTGTGCGTCGTCGTCGTCTGTGTGTACGAGTGCGGCGAAGAATGCGGATCGTTCGCGTACACGCACCGCCCCCTATCGTTCTTCGCGTTCGCCAACCACCAACACAGCATTAAAGAACTGTCCAACCCCTCCAGATAGTGCTAGGATCCCTGTGGATCCACAACAGTGAGAGGTAGGGGCTTGTAATTCTGGGAGACCTCACGGAATATAGTCGGTTCAGAGAATAGCACGTCCGAGTGTGGCTACCTCCCAGAGGGCGGCCGCACACGACCCCAGAGATTCTGACACGATTACTCTACCCCCTTCAGCCTTAGCAATTTCCTAAAATAGTAGTCCCGCTCCGCGCAGTAGGTTGAGCAGGAAAATTCCTCCATTTCATTAATAATCGTAACTACGAACTCAAATAAGCTTCGACAAATTAAAGAGAGCTCCCTGCAAATGAGGCTTAAAGAAAGAATCACGGAGAATTACTCTTCCAGATCTTAAAATTGCACGGAGAATCCTGATAACGAAGTTCTTCCTATAGTTACTGAGAAAAGGCAAGGTTGCAAAGCAGTGCTTCAACACATGCACCGCCTGAATCATAACAAGACTGAAAACAAGAGAACCTCCGCTCAAAGTGAAGCCGTTGAAAAACGAAAATGGCACAGAATTCGAAAACCTGACATGAGCATATCCAAAATTAGAAGAACCAGGAAGTGGCACACAAAAATGAAACCGGAAACACCCATTAATTAGCTCCCAGCAGAATGACAACGAAAAATGCATTGGATTCCCAAATGTGGTTTCCCAAATGCACGTATGAGAAAGAGAAGTAGATAATATTTATGTATGTTCAATTCACAGGCATTGATTGGCCAGGGAGGATAGTAAAGCGACTGATATGTGTTCAATAAATTATTTTGTTTAGGTGATTGCTAATCCAGTAGAATGTTTCTCGTTTTACAGTAGGTGCTGCACAGGGATCGCAATGTTAACAGATTTCTCTCACAAAGGTTTTCATTTTCTTGAAGCCGCTTGTTCCATTGAGCTGTGAGAATAGCCTTGCCATGAAGGCAACCGCGATGGGCAGAGAAGAGCGGTAGGAAAATAAGAAAACAATTCAGAGCCTACTAAGGAGACCACATCGTTCATTGCTGTGAGAAGTAACTAGGGAATAAAGTGGATGGGGCCTCCGGGGTTCCTAAAAAAATTGCATCTCTTCGATTTATAGCGATCTGTAATTTAAATATTTCCGAATACGTGATTTTCACTGTCTGAAGACTTGAAGTTATATTCAAACTTGTTTCCGAAAAATGTTACTGAGGTGTCCTGTTTCCCTCACTCATGTGACACCCTCTCTTCGGAGTTGTTCTCGGCATTGACCGTGCCCACGAACTCGCAATTTAGCAAACATGGAAGTGCAATATTTCAGTGCTCCTTAAACATTCAAACAGAGATGAAGTCGTCCAGCCATATTCGTGCATATTTTGAATTATGGCGCAAAATTGTGGTGTAGTTGGATGTCCGACAAGTAGAAGCCATAGTATTCTGCCTGCCCATCTCCAATATATAATCCCTTACAGGGTATTTATGTACTTACCGACAACAGTTATATGACAGCTGCTTGGGACAGCTTGAGAGAATGTATGTGAAAATGGAATTGGAGCTCTTGGATCTCATTCGCTAGAGATGTCACTAGCAGTGATCGGGTATTCGCTCGCCTCCAGCATACTAGTGTCTTTCTAACAATCAAGCCTCCAGAACAGATTCCCAAACTAGATAAAAAAAGGAGAAATCAAAACTCACTTTCCTTTCTTTCTCACTTCAACTGAATCAGCTTAAATTTGTTAAAAGCGCGCAAGTGGCCATTTATGTAGGGCGCCCTTGGTGAAACTCATGCGTAAATTTCAAAAGAAAAGCAAGAGGGTAGAGGTTAAAAAGTACGTAGCATTATGAGCGTAAAGAAGATAGGACGAACTGAATAATGAACAAAAATATAAGCTGGTGTTTCCCTCGTTGCGCCCTCCTTTCCAGAACAATTCATTTGACGGATAGTTTTTTTTAACCCTTCAGAAGAACACAGTGAATAACAGAATCCACCGAATAATCACAATTTCCTTGACATAAGCGCCAACAAATGTTATTTCATCAACGAGACTTGTTTAACGGAAACTAACCAGAAACTACTCTCTTTTCAGGTTGCGCTCCTAGAAAGGGTTCTTTCATGATGACGAAGAGGGCTCATTCATTCAGCCGAATCATGGATAATAGAACAGGTTCAACTCAGCAAATGAATTTTTCTGCATAAAACGACAGCGAGCAAAATATGGGAACTAGTAGAAATAATTAAACTACTATTCTACCAATAATTATGAAGCTAGCAAGTTACTCAACTGGGGTAATATCTGCTCATGAACTACCATGCACTCTCCTCGTCAGGTATGTATAAGCCCAAGGTTTAACAACTGAAGCACACTTACTAAGGAAGTTAAGGATTAAAAGAACCGTGTGACGCCGCTTGCTCAACAGCAGTAATTGCTTGCTGTTTGCTAATCGAAGTACATGAGTTAGGATTTGTTGTTTGTGCATTATTTAAGAGCGATGCAGCTTCTCTCCAAACCTGCGTGGAATTACACCGATAACTGCACTCGTAAACCTCGGACTTCTCTATAAATTCAAAACATTTTTGAATTCATAGATGGAACTTTGGATGCAGGCATAAAACGAATTTTATTTTGCTGTGTTGCTGAGCATGCTTCCCGTTCATAAGGCGGCCCGAGGAAGAGAGAGGGATTAGTTTCTTTCGCCAAGCATACATCTGCAGGAGCTGTTGCTAGTACTAAACTTGGTTCAACAGTTACACAGAAACGTAAGCATTCGAAAATAATCTCATTTTTTGATCCTCTCATGCGTTTTGAAGCGATATCCATGATCCCGCAGCTCATCAGATTAGCGGGCAATCGTCATAGGGCAAAGGCATTTGAAAAAAAAAAACTGCTGCATCTTTTGTAGTGCTAAAAGTTGTCATCCAGGTCATCTAGGGCGGAAAACACGATGGGACCCCTCCCTCCAACTGTAGACCTTCAGTGTCTCCAGTGCTGAGTTCTAGCGCGGTGGGAATCCAAGGAGAAGAACCATAGCTCGCACAATTATTACGAGGCTTTGGCGCTCAAAGCCCGGACCTCTGGACACATGATAAGGACTTCTAAAGTGGAATACAGCACAAATGCTTCTCGATAATAAGACATTGCATCGTTTTTCCAAGGGCCTGTTGCCTCGGTCACAAGAAGATACCCGTCGAAATATATTACCTCTCCATTTTTTCTTGCATTACACTGATACAAGTAAAAAAATAGCAAAAACATGAAGCTAGGACAAACATTATAACTATATGGTGATTCCTAGCTTTCAACTGGAGCTCTTCCTGGACGAAAGTCAAAGTAAGTTAGGCTACTGAAATGATAGTGTAGATGCAGCACAGACATATTCATTGATGTATGTTCCAGAGCGTACACTGTTCGTTGCAAACTATGTATTCTGTTAGCAGAAACACTATAAGAAATCGGCGAACCGATTGTATAGTTGTTCTAATCGTAGCGTACCGGTTAGAGCACGTTTGTAATGTCAGGAAAACAGTTGTAGCAGGGGCATGTTTTTGTCCGCGACCACTGAAAAACGAGCCGAGATTCACAGCGATTCTGCTGAGGAATTTCCACGTGATGCAGTGCATTAGTCAGCGACTCTGACTGCTCGTCGATTATGAGACAAGAAATCGCCCCTGACTTCTGCAAAGGTCACGGGGATTCGAACAATTGTTTACGGTGAAGCCAGTGCAGAAATGTAATGCTCTACTAATAAGTAGTGGCAGTAAAAACTGCAAAGAAAGTCTGAAAGTGAGGCGCTCGCATTTCAGCGAGGTATCTGCTACGTTCTTATGCAGCCAGCAAACGCTCGACTGGAACCGATGCTACCAAACTCGATTCATTCTTTTTTTTAGCTACATAATGCAGTCCTTTTGTGAAGAATGGCCATGAAAATTTCTGCACTCATGAAAGAATGGAATGAGGGGAAATTAATTGCTCAGGCAACTGGTATGACACTGCAGGCATTCGACCCTTATCCATACCTTTCACAATAAGTGCTTACTTACGGGCAAAGGAGTACATGAAGTGTTTCTTCCACATGTTATGTGAAAACATCGAATTGAGTTTCACAAGAAGACCATTAAGCCAAGATGGAAAATCAAAAAAGAACTGGACTGCCTTGAACATAACTTCTGAAGAAAAAAAATCGCTAAAATGATATGAAGAGCTTTAAATGTTGCTTCCTCACAACATTTATTCTTTTTGACTTATTCATTTCCTTCTTCTAGTCCTGGTACTAAACTGATATGGAAAATATTCTATTCGGCAATGGGTTGGTGCGGTTTTTTCATCCTCTTTTTTTTAACTGAGATTCAAAACTGAGATTCGTTCGAATGGGTAATATGAACCAAATTGTAGCACTTGTTTTTTTTTCATTACAAACATTATAAGCGATTTTTACAACCCCCACTACATCTTATTTTCTATCGCATGGAATGCGCCCCTTCAGTACGACGAGAACAAAAACTTCCGACAGCTCTTACTGTTCGACTTCAATCGTGGATCAAACGCATATCAAACGGCTAAGGAAATCGGCGGCTTCCATAGAGAGGGTTTTATTGTAAAAAGAGCAGCGCAAAAGTAGATATCTGTTTCAGAGAGGTGAATTTTTACATGCAGGATGCCCTTCGTCCTGAACGCGCAATTTGTAAAACAGTGCGACAATTACCCACTAGGGTTTGCACTAGATCTAAAGAAGATTTACTACAGATGGTAAATCTCTGCAACAGCTGAGTTCAGCTAATCTACTTAGTGAAAAAAAACATCTGTGAGCTCGGTATGAGGTGGCCCTTCCTACTGAGAACGCGTAACTCCTCTGGGTGAATTTTCCCAAGACGATAACCCAGACGCTGCAATGAAAGGTAAATCCAACTCCACAAACCTGACGCTGTTGCCAAACACTTATTCTCTTTATTTTATTAGGAATCCTAGACATTTTATGGAGTTCCATTCAAGAGTTGAGGCTGAGGACCACTAACTGAGTCGTCTCGAACAATACGACCCTTCAAGTAGATGAAATAGGTAAGCTGCTTTGCTTCTGCTAATATTAGTAGAAGGAGAAAGGGGGTTGTGTGAATCACTTGTTGCAATCGATGTTGTTTGTGAAAAAGAGTGGTTTCGATGCCCATGGAGAATCGCACGAACTTATTGCCCAACTCAATGTGTGGATGATGCTCTGTCTGTGGAATAAAAAACAAATAATGCAGAATATATGTGGTGTTCGCAGGAAGTTTTCTCAAGGGTAGCAAGAAGGAGAGCGAAGGAAAACGGCAAACGGACGACACGGCCAATCCAAAAAAGCCAGGGACGAAAAACGTGTACATTAATTAATTTAGAAATTATGAAAGTTAAGAAGAAATACATATTTAGTGGATAATTGGACAAAAAAGTCAAAAGGAAGAAGCAATGATACAAAATTCACATGTTATGAAGGAATGAGAAAAAAATAGTAACTTCTGAAGGCAGCATTTGCG
>KN726575.1:0-14321 GCA_000816745.1 Ancylostoma duodenale
TTAGAGTGCGCCCGGCGCAGCAACGGACCAGCCTGTCAGCGACTTCTCCACTAGAGGGCACCCGGCACAGCAATGGACCCATGCGATAGCGATTCCCCTATTAGAGTGCGCCCGGCACAACATCGGGGCCGTATTTTGGCCAGAATCTTTCAAATTTCTAATTAAATGTCACTCTAGGGACGATTTGGAAAGGTTCGTGCTGCAGAAAGAGGATCTCGAAACTGATGACCGCTAAACGTCGCATAATCTATAACTTACTTTTTGTTATAAATCGATCGTTTCTTGAATTTGTATAGTTTTTGTCGTTTACTTGCCTTCAGTGTGCTTTTTTTTCGCGTATTTGAGATGATATGGGCATTTTTTTTGTAGTATCTGTATAGGAATGTGGCAATGATAAACGTAAATGCTTTAAAGATGGTGTTTTGTTGTTATTTTTGCTTAAAACTGTGTTTTAGTTCATGAAGAAGGGTTCTTTGAAAGGTCTACCGGGCAGGCCGACTTCACATTCCCGACAAGCCGCGGAGACACACCGGTCAGGCCGCATTCATACCACCGCGCAGGCCGACTAAGGTGCTTCGGCCTTCCCGGTGCCTGATGACGGCCAACCCGGTGAAAGTGCCTGAGTCGCCAGTTCATTTTGGGATATGCTTTGAGAAGAACAGGAGATGAGAAGAGATGAGCTCCGTTTGGAAGCGATCCAAGGCGATGTAACGTGGCAATCTATACGCATCGTTCCTATTATATTTATCCCTCAGGCCCATGGCATACTACACAGCGACGCTGTCGCTGCGACCGTTTAGCGCCAAAAATTTTCGCACAATTGCTCTTATGCCAGCACGGTATTCACCGCGAGCTGAATGATAAGACATTGAAACTCGCAACGTTTCGTTCTCATCATTTCCTTTCATTTCCTTAACGGTGACGGTGTCGTTGTGAAGTAGGCCATGGGCTTTACATCGCCAGTTCATTTTGATTCATTTTAAACTAGCGAAGTCTGGGGATACTCTAAGGAGTGCGCCGCCGTCGATAAGTGGAGAAACGCCTGCAGACGGATTCAATGGTATGATAACGCTGCGCCTGCTTCTGCAAATGGGAAAACACCTTGAGACGAGTTAATTGGTGTGAGAAGAAAGCGCCGGCGTCCAGCTGCATTAAAAAGTCGTAAGGGGATCCATTCCAGCACAAGAGGTGCGCTGGCACCGGGTGTTGGTCATGATGAGAGAAAAGTGAGTGGGTAATGTGTCTGCGATAGGTTGAATTAAACCCTCGCCCCGCCCCTCACCATCACATGAACTCGCGCGCGATTTTACCATAAGCTACATTGATACTCAGAAACTTGGTGCGGACGACCCGATCTACCATTACCAGCCGGGAAATCACCGCGTCGGAGCCCGGCCGGTAATGGTGTAGAAGGACGATGGGCCTCCGCTCTGCCAGAACTCCTCCAGATCGAGTAGGTACAGGCGTTGCTGCTCCAGTTCGAGTGCTCAGGGCAGCGTTGCCCACGATTATCCATCAATTGGACGCCAACAGCGTGACAATCTCTGGCAGCCCACCCTTTGGTTGCATAATGCCTAGTCCTGTGAATTTACTGCCATGTGCCTCCACAGTGATATATTGGTGTATAAATGCGAAGCAAATCTGTTGTTTTTTATCGGAAAAAGAGAAGAAGCTTCTTGCAAGGTTCATGCCTGTTTTTGTAGTGCTAGCCTTTTTCTATCATCGATGGGATTCGAATAGGAGCCTACTGCTTTATACACTCGGCCTCCGTGCTTCTGATATCATCAACTTGGCTGGTGCCTTCATCTTTCATCACTTACCCTGCTATCACCAAACAACCCTTACCGGAACGCTATCATGGTCGTCGGGTTATCATGATTGAACAGCCTGGCCGGAAGGTTATAACTCATCAAAAATGCAAATTTGGTCACAGCACTTGCACGCATAATAGGTGAACCATAATGTTGCATAATTCTAACCAAATTTGGGTTGAGTAATCTTGAGGCTATTCTTATTTTCCTGGTATTTTCTCTCTACATTTCATTGTTGAGCAGTCTCAAGCAGAGGCAACAAACTTGGTAACTTAAAATTTTAACTATGCCGTCCTTCTCCCTGGAAATGAAGCGAATTGAAATGGGATTTTTTCTACTGTGACTGGAAACATCAACCATTTGAGGACACTAATCGGTACTATTATATTTTATGGGAAGTTCCATACGTTCAGTGGAAATCACACCATTTTGTCCCACTGTGTCGGGCACCCAAGCTGTTTATAAGTAGGGTGCGGCTCACTGCTGAGCCGTGAGGTGGTGCGCAACCTCTTCAGGAGAAAATTTACTGATGTGGAAAAGATGCAAAGTGAATATCAAACGATTGCTTCGCTGACGGATAAAATGACTAGTTGCAATAGGTTGGAGCAACTACGTAGGAGAGCACTATTCTCGCAGAAGAAGTTGAGGGAAAAATTCTGGAAGAAATAAGGGGTGGTTCAGGTGGGAGGTTCGTTGCTTGCGAAGTGTTTTCAAGGAAACTCGTCTCAGGACAGCTTACAATATACTTAGGACCAAATGAAAATCGACTCCTATAACAAATTTGATTATTGGCTCAGAACCCGATAAAAAAATTTCAAATGTTTGAAGAGGAGAAAATCCTGAATTGAACAGTGGGGTACTAATAGTAGATATCGCCTGGAAAAAAGCATGAATTAAAATCTGACGTCCATAACGCAGATCAGTCACCTCTGCAATCGATATGGCGCTTGACGGTCGCTTGGATCCTCTTCCTGATCCTGATTCTCTCGATCAGCTTGATTGATACCCGCCCATTGAGCTCATTCGAAAAAAAGGGGGGATTACTACGTACGGGCACAGTGGCGCACAAAGTCTTTGGGGATGAAATGGGAAGGTCGCGATGGCTTTTCTTTTTCTCGTTGGACACTTCACGACAGACTCATTTTTGACGGAAAGATTACTTGCAGCACATACTCAGGAAGCGTTAGCTTACATTAGCACCAGTAAAACTATCAGTGGGTGCTTGGGTAATTTAATTTACCAGAAGCGTCCACCGAGGGTACGTGCATTTCAAAGCTAGTCGCTTTGAAATGCATGTACCCTCGGTGGATCCACACGCCCGCAGTGGATCCGCACATGCTTGCGGTGGCGAACACCTTGCCAATGCGGGCGAGCTGCGTATTAAACGCAAACAGAAATTTTCGAGCATGTACTAGAGGATGTGTTGAGGCATGATGTCTTCTCCTTTCATCAACTCTGCTCTTTCCAAAAATGCTGCAGAGAGGAATTACCGAATTCAGAGCTGAAAATTCACCACATTAGTAACCAGTGTATATTCGTTTCTCCACTAGCAGATAACAATTCTTCTAAATTCAGAGATCTTTTTCTTATTGTTGTCCATAGGCTATCGAGGGCGCACTCGTTAAAATTACACTCGTAGTTTGTTCAGATTAGAAGTAGTGATAAAAGACTGAGAGCAAAGCAATTTTCCTTTGGGGCTCACCCATGTTTGACACAGTTAGTTACGTTGCCGTTAGATTAAAACTCCAGAACCTGTCGTGTGTGCTCTACAGGCTTTTCAATGAAAATGTTGTGGGATGTAAAGAATGTTGCTTACCTGAGGGAAAAACAAGGATCTTCAACATGGCTGAAAAATTGCAAAAAAAAGTAATTTTCGGTGATTACAAACGGAATGGGTGCATTTGGGCTGTGGATATTCCCAGATTTGTCTACTAGCAGATATTCAGGTAATCGCAGGAAAATCTTGGCGTTTGCATTGTCCTCGAGATTCAATAAAATGAAATTTTTGACAAATTTGACGCTTT
Organism: Ancylostoma duodenale; assembly: GCA_000816745.1. NCBI lineage: Eukaryota > Metazoa > Nematoda > Chromadorea > Rhabditida > Ancylostomatidae > Ancylostoma > Ancylostoma duodenale. The sequence goes on from KN726575.1 coordinate 3,836, forward strand.
GTTTCTTCTCCTGGCTCCAGCTTGTACGAAGAGTTTACGAATAGCGTTCACAGCAAAATGTTGAGCAGAAAAGTGTTCAGTTCAAATCAGCACTTCATACCATAGGTAGATATAAACTTTTGTACCTAGATTAAGAAGACACTTCTCACCATAGGTAGATATGAAACTTGTGTACCTAGGTTGAGAAAACCGTTTTTGAAAAAATTGGAAAAAAATTAATTTTTGTTCCAATCCTAACTGAGGAGTAGCAGCGGAAAAGACGCAACCAAAGAGCCTCTACACATAATCGAATCTGATTTTGATTGCTCATCATTGGGCTGAGACATGCAAAAAGTTTCTGAGGTCCAAAATCGTGGGTGTTCCAAACATGTGGCCGCCACTGTACATGCTTTGAAATTACGATTCCAATGTGGTGTTGTTGTTCTATAGAAGAGGTCATTTCAGTAAGTGCGGAATTTAGGTGGCAGCTCTGCTGTTTTAATATCTACTTGCATTAGAGAAATTTTATGCGAAAGACACTATTGAATAATGCACAAAGCTTCCTCTTTGCTGCATTTGCAATTGGTGCAGTTGCAATCGTCATCTGTTGTGCACGAATTTCCTTTCTCGTAGATGGGATCGTCGTTCCAGTTCCCCCTAAAGGTGTCTAAACATAATTTATGTGCGATGTTGTAGGAAAAAATCCACAAAAATCACGTACCTGGGTCCGTACTGGCAGACTACATAAGTCATAGAGTTGCACCATTCTACGAAACATCCTAGCCTGTAGGTGTCCTGCCAGACCATCTTAATACAATCGTCGTTAAGCATACTTTAAGGGGGGGGGGGGGGGGGCAGTGAACAAAGTTTCCACCTGAGTGTAATGTAAGATCTGATATCCCAGTTCGTTCGTTAGCACATTTTCTTGGCCCACTCCAAACTTGGCGAGTTCATTGAACCATAATTTAGTAGCCTAAACTTGTTTCATCAATGGCAGTGTGTTCTTGGATGCGATCCCGGTTTTCAAGGAGTTAATTCGGACATACTTCTTCGGCAGCTGCAAGTTTGTCCATGCGGAGTGCTGTTGAGTAGTACAGATTTTCACCAAGATCCTCCCTTGTATGTCCTGGAGAGTGGCCATACCGGCATGTAACCGCATGTCTCATGGCATTTTCTTCAACGTCACAGTCATATACCTGAGTAAATATACAAAAATGAGATGCATTGAAGTGGATGGTTTGCAACAGGTTTTCGTTCAATAGTTTGCCACTGAAATTGAGAGTCGCTTTGCGGCTTGCACCTGTGCCCCATGTCATCTCTGAGCTAGCTCAACCCTAGGAAATTCCTGATCCATAGCACTGCTTAGCGCTTCGCGGATGACGGTGATTTCCTGCAAATCTACTCCATTATTTTTTTTTCTGGAACGTTAAGAATAATAATTTCTTCACAGCTCTCGGCTGTAGCGCAATTTACACTTGGGTGCGTGTGTCAGACACATGGATGATTTCTCATAAGGACCGGTCAACGCACCATGTGCACCTGCAGTGGAAAGAACGTGCGGCCGCCTCGAGGTCGCGAACGTGTGCGTCTGAGCTGCGTCAGCGATTCGACTCGCCTTATCCTTCGCATATAGACGCACGGTGTCAGACGCACACATCTGGTGTAAATTGCTCTCATCATCACTTATAATAAAGCGTTTAGTCTGTGCGTTAGCAAGCTTGTGTGTCTAGATGTATGAGCGAATGTCTGCGTGTCCAGAAATTCTATTGGTCAACGGTGGTGATTACAAGATCATACAAAGCTAAGATCGAGTTTGGTGTAGTGGAGTAGTTTAGGAGAGGTTAAGGTTTAGGAGAGCTTAGGTTACGTGATGTGCAAAGCTCCCGATAAAGAAGGAGGTTGCTACGGCGTCCAAAAGTAGGAAACGCGTGGAGACGTGTCCAGCGATGTAATAAGGGTGAGCCGGCTTCCGAAGTTGGGGAAACGCCTGGAGACAGGTTGAATGCCGTAGTGGGCAATCCCAATAGTGCAGTGATATCGCGACGGGTCCACGCGTGCGAATAGGAAAATCTCGCTACTGACAGTGAAAAATTTTGATGGGGGTGGCGCACTGACACATTTCTAGTTTCCTTCATACATTCAACTCCGAGGTCTAGAATATTTCCTCCGATGTCTCTCTCCGTTCCATTCGGGTGTAAGGCCCATGGCATACGCCACGGCGAGCTGTCGCTAAGACCGTTCACCATCAGAAGTATTCGCACAACTGCTTCTATGCCCGCACGCTATTCCACGCAAACTCGGCGACACCATCGCGGCGAAGGGAATGAATGGAAATGATGAGAACAAAACGCTACAAGTTCTTGCATCTTATCATACAGTTTGCGTGAAATAGCGAGATGGCATGTATTAGGTAGACACAAAAGTTTTTTTTTTCGGATTTATTCCAGACTCTTGTATTAGGTTGTAACATAAGTTTCCGCTGTTTCAAAATTTTCGATGAAAATTCTTTTTGTAGAAAACCATATAACAACTGGTACCAAACAAACAACAACCGAAGTATGGACCACAACAGTTGCCGGCCTTTTGCCGTTTTTATAGCAGGAGCTCGACTCCTCTGCTTCAAAAATCCGTGGACTACAAGGCAAAGAACTGCGTTGGGCAGTGCTAGAGGTCACTAACTTCGGCAAATCAGAAGACATTTTTGTGATCTGATAATCGGCGCATGATTAGAGCTAGATTTATGTTACATATTGCGCAATTAAAAATTTCTCTGCGAGCTCTTCGCCTTTTTGGAGCGCTCGACCAAGAAAATGAAGGCTTGCTCCACAGTGTGGCGAAATGGTGTGATTTCCACAGAGGGACTGCAACTTGTCCGAAATTCCACCGATCAGTGTACGCACTTGATTGATGTTTGCAGCCACAGTGGAAGAGATCCCATTTCAATTCGCTCCAAATCCAGAAAGAAAAACGGCATGATCAAAATTTTGGATTACCAAGTTTGGGACCTGTGCCTGAGATCGCTCGGCAATAAAATGAGGAGAGAAAGTACCAGGGAGAATAAGAATGGACTCGATATTACTCCTCTTAAATTTGATTAGTCTCATACAACGTTTCGGTAGAATTATTTTTCGTGCAAGTGCAGTTACCGAATTTGCATTCTTAAAGGGTGCACTCTGAATTCAATTACATCTTCAAAATAAGAGGCAAAAAGAGATCTCACGTTAGAGCGTTCGAGATACTATGCGTTTCAAAATGATTTCTGAACATACGCGAAATCTTATCGGTATTCATTTACTAAAAGCCTTTGAAAATGCTCATGCGAGAACAGCGGAAACTTATGTTACAGCATAATAATTTTCTTTGAGTGTAGTGTAGTAAAATCTAGATATTGTGATGCAATATTATGTACAGCTAAGAAATAACGGACACCGCATTACCACTTTTCCGTTTTTCTTCGATTTTCCCGCAAAATCACAAACAATTTAATTCGAAACAACAAACCCTTGTATTTAGACTAGAGATCGCTAAGCATTCCCTTACACAGCATTGACAGAGCATCTTCCCCTCTGAAGAAGTGTAGACGAGCACGTTTTGAAAGATTTTCTTTCCGCTCCTCTGGATTCTTTCTAGATGATCCGACTTGTGCTCCATTTTTGAGGTGACACACTAACTATTACCTACACTAACCGCCACCTAACCACCTAACTACTACAGCCGCAAGTTTCCTAAGGAAATGAATTTTACCGTTCCGGTGCCACGTCTCTCAGCTCTTGAATCTCTTCTCTTGCAACTGGAAATTCTTAAACATGGTAGCGTAAAAATGGCAGTCTCCCACATAGTCGCTTCACAATTTTGCGGGTACTGTGCATGTGGAGATTCTCATCAAATAAGCAGTAGCCTCTAATGTTTGAAGGAGTTGTACGGCTCGCCAAGGTCATAATTCGATAAGTTGTGAATAATAATACAGGGTGCGCACAAATTTTGGCGCGTGATTTTTTAAGCCCCAGTTAGCTGTGGTTGAAGGAATTCGAAGGCCATGTTGTGGGTATGATTGTTGGAGCAATACCTACCGTAAACACTTGCACGTTTGCCGAGTGACCTCTTTCCTGGTCTGTATAGATATGGGGAAGCTTGCAGCTTAGACCACCCTTGACACGCTAGCGTTATTTCGGAGGATATTTCCAAGATTCTTCAGGGACGAACTTCAGCCAGTCTGTTCCCACCTATTTAGTACTAAACTCACACAATAACACATGCAAAGCGGAGCTTATAAGAATACAAATGAAATGAGTTACGTAGACAATCCCTTCACGCTAAAATTCAAGGAGATCACCTATGAAACCACTTTTGAACGAGCACTGGTTTGTAAATTAGGGATGAACGAAATTGCAAAAACCAATTTTTACTAGTAGAATTGCGAGCATTGCACTGTTTCGAAACATTTACGGTGTATTTGCTCTTCTCTTCTGATTATAAGTCCTGGTTCGCAAAAAGTAGCAAAAACGACTTGTTAGATATAACACCTGTTTTTACCACGGTAATCATTAAGTGGTCCAACCCACGGTGAGCGCCCAGTAGTTGAGACTTAGTCTTGACCTATCAAACACGGATGGTCGGAGTCTCCTAAGCCTACCCAGAATATCTTCGAAGGTAAGGAGCCGTAACCGACCCCGTGTCACGGCTCCCTACCTCGCGATTTGACCAGGAGCATCCCTAGAGCCTGTGTAGGCACAAAAAGAGAGATTCGGGAAAGCAGCTGCTGTCTACGGTAGAGATGATCCAAATAAAGATATTTAGAGCATGGCTTAAGGATTTGATCCGATCCTACCTAATCCTACCCGATTGGAGCTAAAAAAACCACGCGCCAATTAGTTGTGCGCACTCTGTAAAGTCAACGAAGAAATCCGACGAAACTTCTGCATTGACCTAATGTATCCTGAAGGCAGCTTGAAGAGGAGAGTCTTTGAAAGTTGCGATACTTAGAAAATATAAAAAAACCTTCATTTCAATTTAATTTTTTTCGATGATCTAGTTCAAAGGTATTCACAAATAACTATAGAGCATAGATCCGAACTGGAATCCTGATCTGCATAGATCAAACATACCACGGTGATTCCGAAACAGTTGCGGTGCAAAATGCAAGTTTCTAAAGTATTCATTGGCATCCGCTTCGCTCTAGCTCACATACAATCAGGAGACGTATCCAGTATATTTGAGCGTGGGAGGGAAAACACAGCGGGTACATGGCCGTTCCCACTGGTTTTTATCCATTCTTTTTTCCTATATAACTCATCCATCCCAGAGTTCATTTGTAGGCGCAAATGCGGTGCCTCGGTGAGAGAGAACATCAAGTGAGGATGGAGTAGATCATGGATCGTTATCAAGTGGAAATCAACCGGGTAAAGATATCCCATAGTGAAAAGAGTGGGTATGCATATCCGCGGATATATTTTTATTGGATAGCAGATTCACTGGAACACACCAATATATCCGCTAGAGCGCGTTTATCCGAGTGACGAAAGTATACTGGATACGAGCCCAATTCATAAATACGCCCTTGTCGAAATTTTTGCTAGCTTGACTGCTGAGAGACTGAGAGGGTGACTCTGTGACCTGCACAAAAAATATTAATAAATTGATTGCATCTGAGCTAGACAGTAGCAAATGAATACTGTGGAAGCTTGCATTTTCTACTGGAACTCTATCGGATTTATGGTGATCATTTTAATATAGGAGGAAAGGACACCTGTGAACTCTCCTCCATAGGTGTTTTTGAATTTTTTCAATTCCCAAATTTGAGCCTCAATCTCTGATAACTGTGCAGCACGAACGCTGCCCGAAGGCCGTAATGGTTCATTTAAAAACGCTAGCAGCAACTGTTCCCAGTTGATGCCATCCTCCCTCCATTACTGCCATCCTCCTCTCCATTGCTGCAAAAGGGAAGAGAGCTTGAGCAGCAATGGAGGGAAGGATCGCAGCAACTGGGAACCGTTGCTGCTAGCGTTTCTAACCGAACCATTACGGCGTTCGGGCTGCGTTCGTGCTGCACAGTTACCAGAGATGGATGAAACATTTTCTGAAAAAGAAAATTAGTCAGTGGAAGAACCCGATATTTGTTTGTGCTGGCGCGGTATAAGTACCTACCTATGAAACATCTAGAAATTTGATCTACCCAATAGTACTCCAAAAGAAGATAGGTCCTTGGGAAGTTCCCGGGGACTTTCATGGTTATGTTTCCTGGTGATGAACGATTGCAGCGACAGCGTCGTAGTGTATTAGGTGTGAACATAAGTCCTTGCGCTTTTTTTCGGATGCGCTTTTCTCTACGTATTAGTTAGCTTTTGGGAACAACTCATACATGGTTTAGAGGCATTTTTCTTCCTCTACAAGTGTGTTGTGAAATTTTTTTCTAAAACGACAGTTTGCTTAAATTTTAAGCCCGCGAAGTGGAGTAGTGAGTGAGTGAAAAACAGCACAACCGACAGTTGCCTATCCTGGCATTCAGTTGAAGCTCAAAAGGCCGTCGAAACCGCCCAAACGACATGTGCTAGGTATGAAAGAAAGGTTTTGCTGGAAATGGCTGATCGCCAGCGATTTTTCAAGTCCAAAGGAGTGATATTTTGTCTCAATAACACACCACTCCGACGGAACGGATTTCTTTCACGAAGACCTGGGAATTGCTCCGAAGAATCGTATGGTCTATGCGGATATCATAGTTTTCAAAGCCCACAAACAACTGAGGTAATTTTGCTAAAAGAATCCAATCGCACGGGTTTAGCCATCTTACCCCATGATACCGTCGAACCCCATCCTTGCCAGCGTCGTCAAACTGGCCCTCCAACAGTTCCACTGACGATGTTCTTCCGCATTTATATTCTGCACAGCGTACACTCTCAAACAGTAGTTGGCGCTTCCCGATTTCTATTGAATACAAGGAGGAAGTGGTATTCTTCCTCAAAATGGTGCTTTCCTCCCTACGTCTAAAAGTTAAGTAAATCTGTGAAAGCACTCAATGAGACGATTATAAAAAAAGGAAAGCACTTTCAGAAGGTATACCACATGCTAAGGAAAAATGGCAATGGGGCAGAAAAAATCACCACTGAAAGAAGCGCAGCGACTTATGTTATTACCTAATAGTATGCCACAGGCCTAAATGGATCATCTCCTCCTTTGTTTTTGAATATTCAAGTGAACCCTCATCACCTGACGTAGCCTAATAAACAGCCTGACACATCAATCACCATCAAGAGGTCATTCGCACTAAATCGGTTACATCCAATCGCCCAAGCGGTCAACCAATGAGCATGACTTGGATAAAAAAAGTAGAAGGCTAAAGCTGACAGGTTTTATAGTTTTCAGTTTTCATTGGTATGTACGCTATATGGGAAAGTATGTTTTCATGTGCCTAGGGATAGTTTAACAAATCCATTCTCATCATTTTTGTTCACCTTCGGTGTAAAGTATTGGGTTGTAGGGAAAGTTCTTGCAGTTTTTGGAACAGTAAATCTTCTTGACTTTTCAAAAAGAGGAAAGCACATTAAGGAATGCATAAATCACCATCACGTACTGCCACTCTTCTCCCATTTCAGGAAAGCATTCCGACGCGTTCGGCTTAGAACTGTCCTGGCATTGAGTCGGAAAAGTTGCCCAACCAGCGATCCAAGTCATCTTCATTATCGAACGTTCTTCCTTGTATGGCATTAGAGGGGGACAGGAAAATGTGGTTATCTTTCAAGGCAAGGTGTGGACTGCACGTTGGGTAAGTCAGCACTTTCTGTGCAAAGCCGATTAGCTTCTGACGAGTCATACTTTCAATATGTGGACGAGCATCGTCGTGGAGAAATCGGACCTTGCCGGACTTTCGGATTCGGACTCGTCTCTGCGGTTTTTCCGGCCAATCTATCCGGTTGACCACAAGTGACCACAACCTTCAGGGGGTGATCACCCGTCTTCGGCTGCGGCTCAGGCTGCTCATCCTTATCAACTTAGCGTCGATGGTGCTTGATGTTGACGTACAGACACCACTTCTCATCTCCTGTGAAGATGGACTTCAGCCGGTTTTCAATGCTCCTGTAAGAGGTCAATTTATTAGCCACCTGTGCACACCGCTGGAGATCGCACCCGGTCAAATCATGATCACTCATTGTGATAAGTATATAACCCTGCTCAACTGACGCAGGTGGTCGGCGATGGTGGTAAAAGGAGCATCCAAGACTTGTGCACTTTCAAGCTTAGTTTGGCATGGATCTGAATCTGCCAGCTGCCCGACCATTGTCGACTATGGATGTGCATCCCGACCACGTGAAACATTGGGGTTTAACGCCAACATAAAAAGCGCCTGAACCAATCTTGTGCAGTGCATTCGGTCACTGTACCTTCCCCAAATACAGCGTTCATACGGCGACTGGATGCGGCTGCTGATTCCCCAGATTTGAAGTCGTTTACTGAAAGGTGGCAAAAATTCTGCGTGGAAAGTTCCATATTTCTGGACGGGACTGTGCAGGAGTTTGCAGGTAATGACAGCAATAAACTTGCACATACCTGACCTCCTTATATATGCAAAAGACAGGTTGCTTCAAAGCAGTGTGGGGCTATAGAAAGCACACGTTTGAAAACCGCACGAACTTTCTCTACAACCTAATATTTGAATGGAGCGAGTATCAGTAGAACTCTGGAAGTCCGTCGTCACAGGACAGCCAGACTGGTTTTTGAATAATCGCATTCTTATCGTGGCGTCCGTAAAGGTAATGAAACCTATCCTTGTGAAACATTTATTTGGCCTATCTGCAGCTGGCGAAAGCAATGATCCCTCTTCCCGCAAAACTTGCTCAAAATTTTGTTCGCTATGCCTTCGTTAATTCTAACGCCCACCATTTCCCCTAAGAATTATTGTTAGTAGGGTTCTTCTTCATTTCAAAGATTAGGCAAAAGAAATAGTGATGAAGTCCTGTTGAGCCTCGAACAGCTTCGTCGCGCTTTGCGCAGTTGACACTCAGCATTTTGTTTTCGCCAGTTTGCACGCTTTGAACGACCATTTTTTGTATCACTTCGGTGGTGTACGAAGGAACAAATTCCAGTTTTTATCTTGCTGTTTAGGATCTGTAGAATGGCGTTGCTGTGTTTTTTGGTATAAAACCTATGCTATGTGTTGTAAGCCAATTCGACGGATTTCCTTTTAAATTTAAATCCGTACGACCAACAATGACAACTCATAGCATCAGCAATGCGTTTGTAGCGGTTATCTTTTCCAAAGTGGCAGGGACTTGCGGGCTCTTAGGAATTTTAAGCGGAGATGAGAGCTTCGAAGATGCTCCATGACCGCAGCGGCATATCATTATTCACAAAGGCTTACACATACAAAGGGCAAGTGGAATCAGACGCAGTGCAGAAAGAGCAGAAGATTATGGGAATCAGCTAACTATGCTACGTCTTTTGAAGGAACGGAAGATGAAAAGACGATTTTTGGGTGAGCTGAGCCACGAAGAACAACGTTGAGACCTTAAGCCTGCAGATATTTGATCTGCAGATATTCTGACAACCAATTTTCGGGAAAAATATTGTTGAAAATTGGTCACATGTAACAATAGGAGGAGGTCGTTCGAGAATCTAGGCTCCAGCAACCTACACAAAAAGTGGGTACACGATCGTTACACCTTTTAAATTGTCTTTGAGATTTTCGGCCGGCAACTCGTGTCATCTGCAACATTTTTTTTCACACGGACGCGTAATGACCATCAAGTACTACACTCTCTTGCTTAAGGTAATGAAACTCTGAAGTTCAAGGCCAAGACGGGCGAACTTGCGTGGTCCTCTTCTACAGTGGGATAACGCATGCCGGCATGTTACAATGTCATCCGTATAGAGAATTGGCCATGGTCATTTGTGCTTCCATATTCTAATCAACTCTATATCACTACTTGGACTTCGCTCGAACAGATTGTCGTCTTTTCAAGCTCCTACACCTCTACATTCGCTGTAAAACTCGAGACAAACGTTTTGCGCTCTTTCACGTATAAATCTGTCATATTTCAGGCTTCTGGGAAATGTTTATTGTGCCATATTGGCAGCACTACGCGGATGCCAATACTTTTTGAGTTGGATAATATATTTGACCTTAGGCCGAGTCATGCTGTTTTAAAAATTAGGTGCAACCGTCCCAAAAATTTTGCACGCGCCCAATCGCTACTAATGCGGATGTTTGCGTGCAAAATATTACTTTAGATGTATGCCAAAGTATGGGACTAATTATGTAGAAGTTTTTTGTGCCTTACGATGTTGTTAGATGGAACTTTTTATTAGCGGCCTGTCGTTTCGGCTCTATCGCCGTCCTCAGCGGCCTGCAAAGAGGTTGGTCTGAGTAATATTGCGTCTATCCCGCCAAGTATTTCTCCACTCTGTGCTACAGTCCTTCCGGAACGACGTGTCCCCTCAGCCGGCGCGAAACCTCGTGGCGGCGCGAGGGCGGCGCGGCCGTCTTGGCAGGGACGTGGAAATGGACAGCTGTTGG
>KN726575.1:19932-40776 GCA_000816745.1 Ancylostoma duodenale
CCCCCCCCCCCCCCCCCCGACGCCAAAGACAGAGCGCTTCGCGGCGCTCTGTCTCTGGGTCGGGGTTTCCGTAATATTCCAGTGTCCAGTTACCCTTATAAAAGTGATGGTATGTCACAGCCCACGTCGTGTACTTCCCTGCAACTAATACACACAACAGAGAGCTGAGTTGCTCATAGAGAGATGTCAACTCATAAGCATATTTAGCAGTAATTTAGCCTTGGCATTTGTTTCCACCTTCGTAATAATGACAGCAAGCGTACCATTTTTTTCATTCTAGCGGCCCTAGGAGCGTATCCACCAGCTCCATCCTTCGCTTCTCCTTTAGCAACCATTGATCTGCAATTTGACAACGTAATTTTTGCAGAAAACCTTTTTAACTTAGGTTGCCACTGCGGTGTGTTAGGCACCTGTAATTGTTATGCATGTCGAGGAACTTTTTGCGCACTTCACTCGTCATCCCATTGTTTCGACATGTCTCTAAATTGGAAATCACGCATGAATCAAGGGTACTAGAAGTCAAAAATACTTGGGGAAGTACGTTGAATAGCGTTCTAGAAATTGTGGTTCGGTTGAGCTCAAATCACAAGTTTCGCTCATCCTAATAGCTATTTGAGCCTCAGCACTGGATACACGTATTTGACTGGTTGTAGTGCTTCATTCAATTGAGAGCCATCTCAAATTCAAGTAAATTCAATCCCCGTACTAACCTTAATTAATTAAAACTCCTGCAAATAATTGAAACTTACGCGCCCGTGGTTTAGGGAACGTAGTCCTGCAGGCACGGCACGATAGCTTACATTTACTCAGCATAAATCTGCGATTCTTGTCACACTCGCCATAGCTTGCCCACAGTGCACAGGATGGATCCTTGTCGCAGCAGTTGCTTTCCTTACCGGTGCCGCACACTGAAATCTACAGAGTTCACTCTACTCTCTCCGGCTTTACATGACCGCGTGTTGTAATGGAAACTAAGCCAAAATCAAGCCAATGCTGGAAAATCATTGATGTTTTCTTCATGGTTAAAACACGCCATAGAATCTCATTCACCATACGACCAATTTATAGTGAGAGTTGATTATTCAAGAGCAGCATACCATGTTTTTCCCTGGCTTCAGCACAGCTAGAAGCCGAACATGCCTATGAAAGGAAGGAAAAGCTACTTTTCCCCTATTTGAGGGATTATAGGACACAACATGGATTTTCCATTTAACCCTCGAAGACAGGTCATCGTCGTACAAAGGCATCGCACCTTTTCTACCAACTATTTTTTCCAAGTTCAACTGAAATGTTGATTCAAAACACGAGTAAACCAGGCCAAGATAAACGCTAAATCTTCAGCAGCAAAATTGGTCAGACCGTGAACTCAAGTGAGAATACAAACGAAACACGGGAATGAGCGGATGGCTACTCATGAATGGAATGTGGTGGGCGCTGCACCAACTAAACACAGAGAATGCGAGTGGACTCGACTGAGATCACCAAGTACGGAGGATGGAAACAGACACGATTGGTGACTAACACAGCCAAATTACCAATTGTGAAAACCTACCTACGGTATCTTCTCTAGTATACCGTTGCCATGAACTACGGTGGCACCAATGTCTTTGCGGGATAATTATAATTCTTGTCAATTTTCTAAGAATAATCGGCACTAACGTGATTTCCGCGTCTCTGGCTTATTGGAGTCGGTCTTGCAATTGCGGCATGACAGCTGACAGTTGGACAGCATCCATTCTGGATTCTTGCTGCACTCGCCTTGGCTTGCCCACAGTGCACAGGATGGATCCTTGTCACAGCAGTTGCTTTCCTTACCGGTGCCACACACTGAAGTTTACTAAGTTCACTCTCTTCTCTCCGGTTTTACATGGCCGGCTGTTATAACGGAAACTAAGCTAAAATCACATGTTTGCTTCGTGGTTAAAACACCCCATAGAATCTCATTCACCATACGAGCACTTTATAGTGAGAGTTGATTATTCAAGAGCACCATACCATGTTTTTCTCTGGCTTCAGCACAGCTAGAAGCCGAACATGCTTATGAAAGGAAGGAGAAGCTACTTTTCCCCTACTTGAGGGATTCTAAGACACAACATGGATTTTCCATTCAACCCTCCGTCATCGTCGTACAAAGGCATCGCACCTTTTCTACCAACTATTTTTTCCAAGTTCAACTGAAATGTTAGTTCAAAACACGAGTAAACCAGGCCAAGATAAACGCTAAATCCTCAGCAGCAAAATTGCTCAGACCGTGAACTTAAGTGAGAATACAAAAGAAACACGGGAATGATGAGCGGATGGCTACTCATGGATGGAATGTGGTGGGCGCTGTACCAACTATACACAGAGAATGCGAGTGGACTCGACTGAGATCACCAAGTACGGAGGATGGAAACAGACACGATTGGTGACTAACACAGCCAATTTACCGATTGTGAAAACTTATCTACGGTATCTTCTTTAGTATACCGTTGCCTAGAACTGCGGTGGCACCAATGTCTTTGCGGGATAACTATAATTCTTCTCATGTTTCTAAGAATTATCAGAACTAACGTGATTTCCGCGTTTCTGGCTTATTGGAGTCGGTCTTGCAATTGTGGCATGACAGCTGACAGTTGGACAGCATCCATTCTGGATTCTTGCTGCACTCGCCTTGGCTTGCCCACAGTGCACAGGATGGATCCTTGTCACAGCAGTTGCTTTCCTTACCAACGCCGCACTCTGAAATTGGCTGGAATTACTTTATTCTCTTCGGTTCAACGTGGTTGGGTGTTATAAGGAAAATTGAATGAGATCCAGCCAATAGTTGGGAATAGATCAATTATTGCTTTGTAGGTGGAATGTGCTATCACGTGAAACCAGCCGTAATTTCCCACTTGTCACGTAGGAGTGTGTGGTTAGTGCGTTTAGTCACGATCAAATATTAGTATAGATCAAATAAGGTACGAAGAGGTAGTCAACACCATCGGATCGTGCTCCTTTCTGGTTGCTCCAGAACTAGGAGCCAAGAACGCTCATGAAACAGCGGTAAAACTGCTTCTGCTTGGTGAGCAGGTTAATCCAGTAAGGTCGATTATTTTCTGCACCTATTGCGATTTGTATTAGGTTGGTCCACTGTTGATGTGGCTTGCTTCGTCACTTTTTTTTTGGGGGGGGGGGGGAAGGGTATTAGTAGATTTCTGAACGGCTCTATCATGAAAATAATCCTTTTCTTTCATGTAGTAGAGACGCTATGGAAAATCGTATCCACATTCGCCGTTGCTTGCTCTACCAATCCGGGAAAGATTGTGATGCAGCATCGTCATTACGCGTTCACTATGAAGCTTTGGCTAAAGATCAATCAGCTAACCGAAGTCAAAAAAAGTTAAAGGCAGTCCCCACGGAAATTTTTGGCTCCAAGATCTTGGCATATTTGGGAGGGATGGATGGTGCCGAACACTTTCTTAAGGACCAAACTTTCCGTTAGTATTAGAAACACTGTTTTTAAAAGTTCGTAATCCCGTTGCATCCAACAGATCTGGTTGAGTTGCGCGAGCCATGGGATGAGGACCGATAGCAAGAGATCGATACGGCAGTCTTTTTCACCATGTGGATCTTCGCGAAATCAGTTATTTTTTCTGAACTGCAGCATTTCCGCATGGCAGAAAAAGAAGTGACCATTGGAAGACTACTACCAATTAACAAAGACGCCACTTGAAAATCGAAACAACACGGAACTCGCTAATTTGGATAAAATGGGATAAAATCAAAGCTTGAACAGAAACTAACACTCATAGTAGTCAAACGGCTACAATTACCCTAGAATGCTAATGAAAAAGATTCGCGGTTACGAAGAAGAAAAAGAAGAGGAAAAATGGGGGAAATTGGTATGATTCTGAATACATACTGAGGAAATTCACTCTACAAGGTGGTGGTTCGGTAAACGGATCAGCTGACAATCGATCCTTCTTGCGCCAAAAAGATTTTGGTGCTCTATTGCAACCGGATGCAACCAAGAAAACACGTACAATCAGCTGACAAAAAAAAGTCCCTCTGGTCCTAGGCGATCTTATTGTAAGTAGGCAAAAGGACACTTCCAGTGCTTCTTGTACGGTGAACGTATTCCCCAAGCCCAGGGTTTTTCAAAACTTTCGGAGTATTCCCAACGAAATTTTCCGTGGGTGCTGCCTTTATTTAATCGAAATAGTCCGGTACAATCCTCACAGACAAAGAATGAAGAACTCTACGATCAGATCTCGACGATTAGGACGACTCGACGAAAAAAAAAGATAAAGAAAATGGATCAGCATCACAAACTGCATATGACATTATCCAATTCGTTACGGGCTGTCGGACCCGACTAGTATCGTACGCTGGTTAGTAGGCGTGATTACAAGTGAGACACAGGGAGGATGAGCAGGTTAATGTTCACTTTTGATGAGTTACCAACAAGAGTACTCAAACTCACGTGATTTTTGTGTCGATGGCTTGTTAGAGTCGGTATTGCAGACACGGCACGACAGCTGACAGTTCGCCTGCATCCACTCGGGATTCTTCTTGCATTCGTCGTTTCTTGCCCAAAATCCGCAGGATTCGTGCTTGTCGCAACAATTGATTTTGGCTCCCTTGCCACATCTTACTATCTGTCGTGTGCTGACCACTGTAAAATTACTGGTTTTCCTCTTCCGAATCAACGACACTCTTCTCTGTTTCACAAACCAGGTTGTGTGTAGTGTGCACCAAAAGGTGAAATCAGCGATCAGCGCAACGATGGAAAAGTATGTCATATTGGAAAGACATCAAGCCAAAATTGACGGAAAATCAAATGTGTGCAGAACTCTTTCATAGGTCCCCAACCTAGTACCTCTTTCATCCATCGCTATCAGACTCATAGTCACCAATAATCAAACTGTTCAAATCTGAGTAGTCACGAACCTGAACTGCCAATAGCCAAGAGTACCTGAAATATTACAATTGCACTTATGAAAAACTCAAATACCGGGACTCGCGACTCACGATATTTGCAATGATAGCTCTCATTGCAGACCGTAGAGCTGAGTGTAGAGAGACAGTTAACCGACCAACTATTTATGCCAAACATATCTGACCTTCTAGTTTACGTAGCCGTCGTTCCAGAAGCCACCACTAACCAGTGAATAGACGCACTATATGCACGAAGTGCCAGTGATTGAAAGACCGACGCTAGATTGAAGATTAGGATCGGATTATTCACAAACACCACAATGTTATGATTTCCCGACAATGAAACGAAGAAACATTCATAACTGGTCACACAGAAGAGGACACTTCGGGACTCTGGAAAACAACCGTTTCTATTGTTCGATTTCAGGACTCTGGTTAATAACCATCCCTATTGTTCGACGATCTACAAAAGTTCTAGTAAACTGCAGCGCCTGCACATTGTGAATTTAGCAGACCATTCCAATTTCGTAGAATTCATTCTGATTAACAGACACGTAGCAAATCTCTGGTAGCTTTAGTTTTTTTTTTCGACCATGAACATAAGTTTCACTCCATGATCATGGCGCGGTTGAAGTGGGTGCTAATGCTATGGTGATCTTCAGCTCAACTAATGCCTATATAAAGTAGCCTTGGCCTATAAACTAGCCTACTTGGGAATATTCGACGATTTTTCGAATATTCGAACTTTTGAATAATTCGAATACTGCATAATTTCAATTAATCGAAATATGAATAGTTCGAATATTCCGCTTTTAACAATGTGCGAATGGATGAATTCTTCTAATATCAAACATTTCGGACTACCCGAATTTATGGTTAGATCGAATAGTGGTATATTTTTGGGGGCTGAATGAATGAATATATTCGACTCGAATATTCGGTGTTCTTTATTAGTAGTGGTCCATTTCCGGTCCTATTCGATCATGCCCTACTTTTCTGACTAGCCATCCATGGGCATTTATGAAGGGCGGTGACAACAAACGGAGGATGTATCATTGCATAGGAAAGTAGCTTTACATGTTGACGTGGGGTGAAGAATCCTTGAGCAAAGCTAGCGTCGCGAGTACAAGAACTCCGGAGTTGGCCATGGCGCTAGACTGGTAGGACACATGCAATTCATAGAGAGGATTCCGTATTCAAGCTCAGTTATTTACTATTTCCGCTTCACTGTTGCATTGATCTTCTCAGTGCGGACCATGTTCGTTCCATATTTCTCTGCCTTGTGCGGCTTTCATCCATTTTGGTAACTCCTTTTGTTTAAACGACCTGAAAAATGTATCGGACCAGCACGTGGAGGGCCGGTCAAGGGATCTTTTGATGTTTAGTGGAGTCTAGATGATTGTTGTCGTGCTCCATCTGTCGTCGTTTCGGCGCACGACGTGTCCTGCCGAGGTGTGTTTCGCGTATGTCATGTATTCCAGACAGGTCTCTGATATTTGACTCTCTCCTCAAATCGTTGCTGCTAAAACCTTGTTTCCACTGCTTCATTCTATTAGTTCCTAGAAGACATCTTTCCAATGCCATGTGTTTCGTTCTCATAGCGGTGGGAATCTTCTTGCTCTCGGGCCGTACTTCAGTTGCGTAGCACAGAGCAGGAAGCACTGTCTAGTCGAATAGGTGAGCCCGTCAGTTCGTGTCTTTGGTAGTATTCGTAATCTCTCGGATTGTGCCCATGCTGCTTTTCCTCGTCGTTCAATTTCACCTGTCAGGTCAATCATCATATTTATCCCTCGTCTTGAATGAACGTAGCGTCAACGTCAACTTTCTGCAAGAGAATTCCATCGACTGTACTATTTCATTGCCGCACCCATGGTTGGTCAGCATCTGTGTCTCCTTCATGTTGATATCCAGCTCGATAGTATTACCCACTTCATTCAGCTCATTCACCAGTTGGTTCTCTGCGTATTGTTGCTGATGAGAACGACGTCGTCTGCGAATCTTACAAGGGAAGGATACTTCATCAGTGTGGCCTTTCGTAGCTAGATGTATACCACCCTACGCAGCTCGCAACGCTGATTTCAAAACTGTTTTTATCTACCCCTAAATTTGTCTCTGTGAGGAGTTATACTCGTTTTTCATGTCAAGTAAGGCGCACAAGAGAGGATGTTCCATGTGAGTCGTGGCGCAATGGTAAGTCTCTCGCTCTTCAGGATCAATAAAGCTGGTTCAGTTCCTTTGAGTAGGTGCTGTTTTGCATTTTCCCTGCACCTACTGTTTTCCCCAGGAAATCCATTCTATGCAAGGTTTTACACCTGCAACACCTTGATCTTTTGGAAGTTTGGAACCATTTGGAAGGATCTTCATCACCGAATTTGCTCTTTTTCATTCGCTGCTCACACTGTGAGAAGCTATTTTGTTTTGGACATTTTGTA
The DNA here is from genome assembly GCA_000816745.1 of Ancylostoma duodenale. Lineage (NCBI taxonomy): Eukaryota > Metazoa > Nematoda > Chromadorea > Rhabditida > Ancylostomatidae > Ancylostoma > Ancylostoma duodenale. The sequence goes on from KN726575.1 coordinate 27,267, forward strand.
TCATTCTTCCATAAATGCGCATAAACTACTGAAGGTTAATTTTCGCACACTTGGTCAAATGAGCAGTGTTACCTTTTCCAAATTCGGTGATGAGAGTCTTTCCAAATGATTCCAAACTTCCGAAAGATCAATTTGTAGGTGGAAACCCTTATAAAACTGCATAGAATGGATTTCCAGGGGAAAACAGTGGATGCAGGGAAGATGAAAAACAGCACTTACTCAGAGGAACTGAACCAGCGCTGTTGATCCTGAAGAGCGAGAGACTTACCATTGCGCCACGACTTACATGGAACATCCTCTCTTGTGCGCCTTACTTGACAAGAAAAACGAGTATAACTCCTCACAGAGACAAATTTAGGAGTAGATAAAAACAGATTTGAAATCAGCGTTGCGAGCTGCGTAGGGTGGTATACATCTTGCTACGAAAGGCCACACTGATGAAGTATCCTTCCCTTGTTAGATTCAACAGCATCTTCCCGTCAATCAGAAGGCTTCTGTTCTCCTAGTTCATTCAAGACATGGCGTATTAGAGAGCAAATGTGAACAGCTTCGGAGAGATTGTATTGCCTTGTCGTAGTTTTCGATCGGGATACGCAACTTTCTGTTGGTGGTATTTAAGTGTAACTGGGGGGGGGGGGGGGAGAATAGTAGGAAACAATGGATACGTTGATGATATTCAATATTCCGTAAAGGGTGTAAAAAATTTGGTAACCAATGAATTGCTACCCAATGAATTGCACTTCCGATGTAAGATGTATATGCATGAAGCCGAGGCCGAGTGAAGAGAAGAAAGACGAAGTTGCCCTCAGAATTTGAATTTTCGGTGTTATGGCTTCATCCTGTGGGAAATTGAGAATTGATTTCAAGTGAATTGCTATTTGATAGCCCTGTATTGATAGTGTTGCACTTTTATTGTGTTAGGAGTCTTCTTCTGTACATGCGTGTCGTACTATGAATGGTTTCACCATGATAGATAACACCTCAGTATCTTTCAGGCCGTAGAAACTTGTTTTATATAATTAGGGAGTGATTCGCCTTTTTATGTTCCAGGTGAAATTTTTTTTGATTGTGAAGCTACTCGTTACGCACGAGTTATCAAACTGGCAAAATGCCGTCGTTTTATTCTAGCTTTGCTAATCACTATGTTCAGTGGCTAACAGGGTCATCGGAATAGAAGAATTCACATCAAAGAGTGCCACTTGATCTCATCTGGATGGCGATTTCGGTGTTTCGAAACGTATCTAACCCCCATAAATCCGAGCAGCACTCGCTTATACACGAGATTGCATCCGCACGTATTCGAAAGTATCTACGAAAAGATCGCTCATCTTCAGGAGCTTCCCAGGAACCACACATAGCCAATGATTGGTAGGCAGCGGTGGACGACCATGTGCCGCTTTTTAGGAAACGATGTTTCTTTGACATATATGTAGCAAGATTTTTGTCCAGGTGTATGTAAGATCATGAAATTCGTACATGAGTTTGTCGAGAGCATTGAAGATTGGTTTGTCCAAGAGGTATTTCTGAGTTGACGTAGGTCTAGATCCCAGTTGACAGTTGGCTCGGGATATTACGGAGCTCTACGAGAGGAGCAGCCATATTAAATGGCAAGCACTTCGAGTGCATTTCATTTCCAGCTTCAAGGGATATTAGTCGATAGTGCTGCTCGCTTTCTGTGACAACTAGTGCAAAATCCTGATGGCTGATCTCTTCTCAAGGGAAAGGAGCTGCAATGCTGAAATTTTTCGGAATAGTTCTATGCGCACACATATAGAGAGCTATCTGGATAAGTGTCCACCACCGGCCCGTTCGTGATGTTTCGGTCTCCTATCACATCCTGGCTGATCAAGGATTCGTACAAAAAGTGCACATTCAAATTAATTCAATATAATGCACATTTCAACAAATGTATCAGTAGGCAAGTGTGAGTTAATTGCTACGTGAATGATATGCATTTGCCTTATGCAGAGGGTTTAGCGCAAGGAGGGTTGGGGAGAGCTTCTTTGGGATATTTGCCGGCCGCTTGTGATTGTTCCTTCATGCTATACATGCAGGGCCGAAGCATGCTGAATTGCTGATTTTCGCAGCAATTGTGAGTTTGGTAATGAGAGTTGCTCATCAATTTGAGGTACAAGGACAAATTCAACAGCTGCATCAGAACGCATTCAAGCTTACAAGAGCGGGATCTGATGGAAGAACATTTTTGTTGAAGGACCAGAACATTAAGAAATCTTGTTAGGTTAGTTATTAAATGAGAAACACGAGATTTCAGCCTTTGCTGAATACAAAAATATTTTCAGCTTGCAAGACGAGTAATAGTTTCATCATCTGCGCGAGTAGGTTTTGCTTTATGTTTTAGACTAACTACTACTACATTTTCAACCTGGTTCGATAGTGGGACCCAAAAAGGAGACGTTCTAGCTGTAACAGATAATTCTTAACTATTCTGGTTTTCGTTACAATCCCACACATAACCGAAAGTGTTTATCTTTGCGAATTTCTTCTGACAGCAGCCTTTTGATATTCTAATTTTCGGTGACCAACAGAGAATTATCGATGGGGGCGGACCTTTCGAACAGCACTTTCGAGAATGTAGGGCACCGCTGGGTCACTCGCAGGGTAAAGCAGGGGTTGCGATTTGGAGCTACCAAATATGTACCTCCTTTTGCTCTCACCTGGGCGTAAACCACCCCCATGACTTCACAGTCTTGGTGGTGCACACTCCTTGAATAGCAATGGGCAATTAAGCAGCTTTCATCCTATTTTTTTGTCAGTATTCGGCCTTTCTCAATGTCTAATACAAATTCCAGACATCACACACGAACCTGTCAATTTTAAGGAAACGTGCTCAACAGGTTTGGGCATGTTGGACATAATAAACATAATAAAAAACGGAGGGATCAGATTGCTAGAGAACTAAACTTGCTTGAACAACGTTGGGCATGTTTCACATGTTTTATGTAAACATATGTGTTGTCACTCTCTGCTCCCTCTTCGCTCTGAACGCTTTATACGCATCTCTCTACTGTACTGTAGAGTCCACCACAAGGCAGGTGCGATAAGGGTGCGATACACACACCTTCTCCGCACCTACTCTGTGGTGGAAACTACAGTAATCCCTTTCGCAATGGAGGCGGATTGCAGCTGAGCTCCGTTGCAATTCTTGCAATTTTAAACCAATTTAACGTGCGCGACTCCCACAAGTGAAGCAAAGCATAGAAAATTTACTGTGATCTTTCTCCTATGATAAGCAATTACATATTACTTTGCTGCGTCTATTACTTATTACCCGATTTGCTGTGATGGGAAATTTTTGAAGTAACAGCAGAGATCGTAGAGGTGTGGATCATCCCATCAACAACTCAGATAATGAGTTAGGACGTGGACGCCATTTTCTTAGCGATGCTTTCTGAATAGAAGCCGCAAATTCTGCCGAAGTCAGTGCATGTATGGGTCGAGAGAACTAATCATAAAGAAGAACACAACGTACCCCCCCCCCCTCCTTTGCTTTTTCGCTTTGCTCCTATGAGTATGTAGCGGTGGTTTGAAATATCGCACCTGTGCTTTACCCTGGTCACTCCACAACTTTTCCCGGCTGCTCCTTTATTTGCGGTGGTGCTGCCAAGAGGTCACTACCAGGATTAAGGCTCCACCCACTGCACGGAACTCTTCCAGCAAACACCGGGAATGGAGCCGTAAACAAGAGCTTATCACGAACTTCAGAAAACCTGCTGAGATATTGTTCGAGAAACTGTATAACATGCTAAGTACGAGAACACAGTTCGGTATGTGGTTCATTTTCCACTTGATTCATCCCCATCTTGCATAAATAGTTTACATCAGTACTCATTAAAGTTGCCAAATTTTCAACCTGAAAAATTCTTGCACGTGTGCTTTGAGATGAAGGAGTGGAAGTGAAACCTAAACGCAAGTAACTTGGAAACGCTTAACTATTTCAATTCTTTTGTTTCCTCTAACCGGACTTTCTTCGAAGCTTGAGCATTAGCATTCCTAGCAAATAGTATTCAGGCTTGTAAAGCATTACTACCTCAACGATATTGAAGTTCAGTTTGGAGTTTGTTGTAAATGGTTCACATTCACATATGCTTTCTTCTAAATGTTATTGACAGTTGACCCATCATCAGATGGGGTGTAAGAAATGCCTTGTGGATAGCTGCTGTGCCTGCAGACGTACTTCATGGGTATGATGCCCTTAGGTCGCCATACAGTAACTGCTATACCCAGCATTGATTTTTTGGAGCTAACAATAGGAATGCAATAGCGGAACAAAATATAGTATCAGGACGGAAATGCATTAAATGATATTTCTTCATGAGGAATCTCAATTAAAACACCAAATATTACATGGGTATGTTCTCCAGCGCATGAAAAAACGCCACAAGTAACTTAGATAATCTGAAGCAGACTATGAACTGTAAAGTGCTGCAGGAAGTAATTTTGGTAGGCGTCAGAACCTTTTTTATTGAGTTTTTTAAAGAATTGAGCAATGAGCCCATCACCGTTCTTTTCTTTAAGGGCTGACTTTCTTTTATTCAAAGAAGTGCATTGCCTTTCAACAGGTTGGCGCTCTCGAAACTCACATGAGATGGAGGTTCAAAACTAAGACATCGGTTTTGAAATTTTCATGTGACCTCCAGTGAAAACAATGCGTTATCACGAAGAATTTTCTGAAAAACCTCGAAACTTCACAATTCCAGCTCCAATCACCAAAAAACTCTGTTGTTTTGAGCGTCTAAGAAAGTTGATTTTTTCGCTACTAATGCTGTACAACAATTCAACTCTTTTATTCTCATATTAAAAAAAACAATACGGAAGTAGGTTGTTGCAAAATTGAGTCGGATTTTTGAGCAATGAACTTTGGAATAATGCTTCTTAATGTGGAATGGTGCTTCCACCATGCATTTTGTACCTATTTCAGAGCCCATTTCTTACTGCTTCTGCCCTTTCATTCTTATTCAGATCTACCCACTTTTATTGGGTTTTCGAGGGTGGATGAAAGTGTGTTCATCCGCTAAAATTCGCCGCAAACTGTTTCGCGGATTGAACTCGATGGCAAGTGAGCGGCTTGGACAAGAAATGCTACTAACAAATTTAAGAGGGAATGCTCAACAAAGTCGTAGACCAGTGTTGGCCCAAATCATTTAGTTCCGGAGATACGTGTCCCAGAGTTATGGACTAAAATAAGATGACGTCAACGCCGTTCTGAAAGCACTGGTGGAAGCTATCACCAGGAGACCTGTTAAATATCTTAAAGCTGGCGTAGAGGTTCATTATTTTGTTATCTTTGGCGCCATTGGAGAAATGCGCATGGTGAAAAAATTGGTGAAGTGGATTCTCTTTGATTCACCCTATAGTGTTGCACAATTGCTGAAGACCACAATTTGCACTCAAGACGCTCTGGAGGTAGATGTGAGTGGAGATCGAAATCTCTTTTATATATCTTATTCATCGGGACGTTCCCCTACGGATGACCACAAATTCAAGCGGTTGGACATATAAGAGGAAGGCAAGGACGTAAACATAAGTAGATTCAAAACGCTCTTGCCGACTTTGCTCTGTCCGAATGGCTTGGCTTCAAACCTAATGAAACCAAACTTGAAAGCAAAAATGGCGAAGATGTGCTGAATCAAATGGGCACTAAATCTATGAAAAAGGCTCAGTTTCAGCCGAGTTATGACAATTCAAACTCAAATGTCGGAATCCGACATCGATTTTGCAACAACCTAATAACAAATGTTGGTAGGCGATCTTGCGACACTGTATCCATAAGATACGCCTGCAGGCATGTTGTGTATCTACAGGATATCTCTAGCCCCCTATGTGATGATAAATTTTGCAAGTAATTGACTTTGGCAAAAAAAAAGGTGCAACGCAATGATAGCAATATAATCTGCTTTAGGTGATTTCTAGTAATTGGAGTTAATGCCTCAGATTTGTTAACCCCCTAAATCTATTCAATTTTTTTGATATACCTCTGATTATCTCATTGAAAAGGAATTTCATGTAGTTTTTCCTCTTCTCACGTAAAAATGCAAGAACGGTCTCGATTCCGTCTTTTTTGAATTTCTTTTTCTAATTTATTCTCTTTTATATGAATAACTCCTTATACAAATGAATCATGAAGGATTACACTAATCTGAAAAAAGATCGTCCATTGCGTTGCATCTACTGGCGGCACATCGTATACGGACCCAATCCTAACGTTTAAAGAGGTGGCCGAGATTTGTACAGTGGGCAGAGCGTGGACTGGTGTGGTGACTTCTTGACAGCTCCACTGCAATTCGCTGAGCAGTCCGAAAAAGTAAGGCAGTGACCTAGGAATGTCCTTACTCTATTCCACATAAACCTTTCATATTTATGTGACAAAGGTCTCCATCAGCCGGCCTGTCAACCTGGGCCTAACGCTGGAAAAACGAAAAAGAGAAAGAAGAGGCTGCTTTGGTCACCGTGCCAACCTCATCTCACGGGGCGAGGACCTTGCTTATAGAGGCGGTTCCGACTCGCCTCTTTCACTTGGCCGACCTTCTCTGGCAAGCATTTTATAGGTCATGAGGTGCCATCCCCACGCCCACCTGCGAAACGTAGGCCAAAATAGGATCGCTCATGCTCCGCCGGGATTTCTCCCTACCACCATCCGCCACCCGGTGGACGCGCTCGGTAGCTAGAGCGACTTAATAGCCCCGAGCTAACGATCCTGAGCGTCATCCTTGGTGAAAAAAGTTGGAGTCACCAAGGTTGACGCTCTGGATCGCAATTTATGGCGAAGGAGAACCAAAATGGCGGACCCCGCGAAGGCGCGGGACAGACGCTAAGGAGAAGAATAAGTGACCTAGGAATGCCCCACATTCTCGAGGCTGCTGTTCAAAGAGTCACGCACCCATTAGCGATGGAATGCGACTACCTCAGAGAAGTTCAATAGCCCACTCAGAGCACTTTTTTATGTGCGTGTGACAATTCGCATTTTCGGCTTTGGCTTGGTTCAGAACCACTCTTATTATTATAATTTATTACGCCACTCAAGGTAGACCTGAAAAAAGACAATGACATGACATTATCAATTTCCAGTTTTGACTTCCTTCAAATCTTGGCATGACGATAGTTGTTCGATGTTGACTACGCTCAGCTGTAGGCCAAGACTGGTTTCGATCTTTATTACGGCTAACGTTTCGGCGTTCTCGCCTTCGTCAGAGCCTGGAAAGTCGAGCCACCTTGAACACCTTATCTTCCTACAGAAACATAATTCAAAAGAGAAGTAGACTCACAAACAACATCAGAGACGCAAATAGGTTAACCTCAATAACCGGACTGTGGGTAGAGCATCATCTCGTACTGAACCTTGCCGCTAGGGGTATTTAATTTGCCTTAGCTACCTGCCCAGGCAGATCAAAGGCCGCAGAGGCTTTGAACATGTGCGAACTCGTTGGTTATATCGATGCACTCCTCCCTCCTATTCATTTTAGGACTTTTGCAGCAATCTAGAACGCTTCCAATGTTTTGTGTGCTAAAGTATCTGGTTCACATCGTGACGCCAACTTCGAACTCCATGTTATCATGCGATTCCCTGCGATGGGCGCCTAATGGAGTGGAAGGTTTTGATTTCTGAGCCCGTCAAGATGTTCCATTACACGAACTCAAAGTGGCCGCCCTGTTTCACCTATGTAGCTTTCCCCGTAGGACAGGCAGGTTATACGGTGTATTACTCCCAAGGCCATGCAGTCCCCCATTCTATCGAACGGACAAATGGTGCAGTTTGCCGTTGTGCATAGACAGTCGTAGGTTCTATTGCTTTTTAGAGACCCAACTTTTTAGAGACTTTTTAGAGGTTCGAAAGAAAAGTATTTCGGAGAGGTGGGAGTAGTTTTATATTGTAAATTCAGATAATAAGATCCTGCCCGGCATGTGAAACTTTCCCGCCTAGTAGTTGTTCTCGGACCTGCATAAGTTATTTTCTCCGAACCACCTCTTGTTTTTGATAGAAATATATTATAAACCTTCGTCACATCGATTTTCGCCATGCCACTTAGAATTTTATAGACAGTGCAAACACCCCTTACCTTTCTTCGTGATTCAAGGGTAAGAATTTTGCATCGTGAATTATGTTCCTTACGTTCTTAGATGGTACATTTGCTCACCACAAGTCGTGTCTAAACAGGTGAACCTGTAATCGGAAAGCCTGTCGACAGGTGGTTTAACGAATCTCAAGTTGTTCGCGAATACACTGCTGGGAAGTTGGATGTTATCGAAATGAAAGGGTGTTTACGATGCTAAAGTTGTGACTTTTTTCTATTTGGCTATCTCCCTATTATATCGCTAGTGGTATCACGTTATATTGTTATAGGGCAACATAGGGTTAATGTTATGTTTCCAGTTGAGGATTCTCAGTTCGTTGTTCTTCCAGCAGATTCTCTACCCAGCTTTTAGTGCGACCGAGCATAGGCTTAGCGCGTTGTCATAACTTAATTTTCTGCAGTTATTGAGTTAGCAGATTTAGGAGTTTTTAAAAGTTTAGGAGTTTATTTCTAGGAGTTTCAGGAGCAATGTTTTTCAAGTTCATTGTTACAATGTGCTTGAACAAACATTTGACTTTTTTTACACAGTCCACTCGATTTCTTTGCTGCCTGATATCGTTGTCTTCGGGTGGAGTTAATCACGTGAAATGTTATTCATTTCCATTAGGGGCATATCACCTGTTGTGGTTGCAGGGTCTGTGTGCATGAATGGCGCTGAACAGTTCGTCTACACTTAACGTGAAACGAACGAACTGAACGAAGTGGAGCACACGTGTGCAGAAAATAACCACTTAATGTGATATGAGCATCGCTAGAGAACGAAGGATGATTAGGAACAAACAAGAAGTATATGCGAGATATACTAATACACGTACTTGAGTATCCGTAACATCTGGAAAGTAAAAAAAAAAACAGATTTTCTCCTTAAAACATCAACAACTGACTAGTAACTAGGGTACAGTAGTGGCCAGAACTCCCCTCATCCTATATGTTGCTATTTGCTACAGCGCATAGAAACTTGCTCATGTTCAGTATAAGCATGTTTGCTCGAACTCGAGATCCTATACAAAATCCGTGAGTTTCGAACTTGAGGTAGTCCTTGACATAAACTTCATTTCAGAATTTTACAGACCATTACTTTGCTTATTCTAGGGAGTCCAAATTTGCCTTAGCTAGTGCATCCAACTCATCTGCTGACTCTTGACGTTTCAATTCCATAGCTCGTCTTGCGAAATTTCGATAGACGAGAACATATGTACTTCATTGCGCACAGACCTAATTGGTTTCTATTGGTTTGGTCACCATCATTGTTCTTCCTTTCTTCGTTTCTTGACCGAAAATAGGCGATGGGATCATCCAGGAATCAAAGTAAAATTAGGTCATATCTGTTTGTCTAGGATTTACATATACAACAGTAAATAATGTAATACAGAATCATTACATAGGAAGTGATGTATTGAATGTCGATGGTATCTTCATCCTCGAAGACAACTCTCGCGTATCCATCAAACACGTCATTCGTCTGTACATACTCAGATAATTGGATAAGGCAAACGCAGCACGACCTGCAAAGCCACGCCCCAAGAAATGGAAGGCAGACATTGCTGCAAGAGGAGGAACTGCTGCATTCCGACTGCAAAGAGCAGCAAACCCCGTGTTTCGGCTGCCTTTTGTTGCCCGATAAACTGTGGTTGCGTTCAACTTGCGTTCTGCCTGCTCCTTGTCACGTGGCGACACGCCCCCTAGGAGGTGTATATACGCCGCTGGTTGAGCATTAAGGTTTAGTCGTGTCTCCGCTCCGGCGGAGACAAGAGGAGCCCTGCGAGACTCGCCAGGCCGGCTGAGGCCCGGGTAAGACCGTGGCTAGTGCAATAATTATTATTTCGATAAGCTTGGGTAAGCATCCGCTTACCCAAGTCTGCAGCACGAACATAGCCCTCTGCCCAGATTGAGCTGCGATCGTAGGTTTGAGTCATGCAAACCAGTTCATCGCCCCCTGAACACAGCGTTCTAGGGGCGAACGCAGCTCGTGGGGCGACAAATTAGCTTTCACCTCGCGGTGTAACTGCTGTTGAGACGTGTTCGGCCTGTGTTCGGCCTGCGTTCGCCGTCCCGGAACCTCTGAGTATATATAAAAGCGAAAGTTTGTGTGTGTGTGCGTTTGTGTGTTTGTGTGTTTGTACGTTTGTATGTTACTTATAGAAATCGCGGAGATGAACCGATCCGGACCAAATTTTGCATGTAGACCTTCCATAAGCCGGTGGAGGTTATAGACTATTTTTGACCTGATCCTATCGATTAGTTTATCGATCGTATCGACTTTGTCGATTTTTCACAATTTTTGTTCGGAGGTCGGTGAGGCTATTCCTTCTTGGTTTCTTCGATACGCTGAACACGAATATGACAATCATTCCTAACGGCAGTATCAATTTATTGATTTTATCAATTTTTTTCCCATTTTCGCTCTGGGACGGGCACGGACATGTACACTGTGGTTTCCCAGCACGTTGAACGCGAATATGATAACCGTTTTGCACTAAATATTGATTTATCGATTTTATTGATTTTTTGCTATTCTTGCCCATGGAACGGTAAAGACATGTCCACTTGGTGGACAATATGCTGATCACTAATATGACAATCATTTTGCACGAAACATCGATTTATTGATTTTATAGTTTTTTGTCATTTCCGCTTGGGGACGGGTAAGGACATGTATGCTGTGGTTTCCCAGTACGCTGAAAACGAATATGACGACAGCTATGCACGAAATATTGATTTTTCGATTTTATTGATTTTCGCTTTTCTACCCCATGGGACGCTGAGGACACGTCTACTGTGGTTCCTCAACGCGCTGAATACGAATATGGCAATTGTTTTGCACGAATACATCGATTCAGTGTCATCGAAATAACTTTGCTGACTTCTCACTTACGGGTCGGTGGAAAAAGGACACTTGAGATTTACTAATATGCTGATCAGCAGAATTATGCGCATTTTTAATAGACTAGCGCCCCTTCGGGACGCTAGAGAGTGGGGTGGGGCAGCCACTTGAGGTATGTGCAAAATTTCACACGTGCGAAATGCTTAGAAAATTACCAAATAAGCAAAACTAATCATTAGCTGAGCTCAAATACAAAATCCTCCGTATAAATTGCGTATATTCTACGTGTCTTGCGCCCTCGCCAACTCCACGCTTTCAGTCCTCTTGTGGCCTTCCTAGCTGTGCTTACAATTTTTTTTACCATGCATCTACATGTAAAGCTAATTTTGCGATGCAATGATACTACCTAGTCTTTTTGGCCCCTTTTCTTACATGCCTATGGAGTCGTTATGAACAGCCATTCCCAACTCTGCACAGGAGTATCTTGCACATGGCTTTAGTACTTGTGAACAATACAGTGTAACCAATGTCGTGCAAATAATCACCTGAAGTGACAAAAGCTTCACTAAACTGAGACAGTCCAACTGATGAACCTCTGCTTCAATATACAGGGAGGAAGAAGAGGTGGTCGACTGAGACGCGAATTAGCGTGTAGCGTGCCCCTACTCCACAGGCAGACATGCATCTTGGTGTTTTCCTCACTATCGGGCCACTGCGGACCTATACTCCATCAGCGGACCCGAACCCTGGCGTTCTTCCCACTACTGGGCCAGTGCAGGCTCGATCCATCGGTTTACCCATACCCTGGCGCTTTCGCCACTACTGGGCCAGGGCAGACCCAATCCCCATCCGTGGACTCGTTCCCTGACATTTCCCCCCTAGTAGCCCCCTGCGGACCACATCTCCACTCGTGTACCCGTATCGTGGCGTATTCCCCACTACTGGGCCTCGGCGGACCCTTTCTCGATTGATGGACACCTATCCTGATGTTTTTCTGAACTGCTGGGCGCCGGCGCATCCGTCCGTCATCAGTGCACCCGCATTTTACATTCTCGAGAGTAATGGAAAAAAGTTAGGAAATATTTAGAAAGTTTAATCACAACAGCTTATGAAGAAGAGGCGTTTCTTGTTCGTCCATCCTGTGTATTCGACTGTACTCCACTTCTTAAGAAACATGGATCCTCAAGCATGTGACCTCAATGAGGGTTGCTCAAAGAGCATATCTCAAGAGAGGTAACCGAGTGAATGCAATCGCTACGTCCTCCACGACAAGCACGCATCCTTTCGAGGTGGTTATTGTTCCGCATTTCAAAAATGGGTGGAGTGAATGCCAAAACTCCAGCGGAGGGGCTACTCTGCTCCTTACGTTGCTGCTATGCAGAGTGAAATCGTTGTAAACACTATCTCGTCTGGAGACTCAAGACGCCGAACGCTGGTCCCACCGCGAAATCCCGAATGCCCCGACTTCAGCTGCGTCTATGCACATGACGAAACATCGGCCGTATGCTCCATCAGCTTCGCATCCCCGCGAGGCACAGTCTCTAATTGAGCCTCACGCGAGCGCATGCTATCACGTCCTAGTCCCCTCTAAGCCTGCGCTCTAGAAAATTTTGTTGCACTACCATGATTTATATAAGAGGATCCTTAATTAATTGGCCTAATCCAATTAGCAAATCTTTCTTTCTTCGTAAATGAATAAATGAATCTTTCGTCGAAAAATCCCTGTTTTCTGTTTTGAAAGTTTATGCGATGGAGCCACTTGCAGAACAAGTCATACTGATATTCATTGTGTAGAACACAGGCATTAAAACGAAATTTTCTCCTAGGGAAGGATTATATGCTGAACACATAAATATGTAGAAGCATTGGTCAAACAAAAGACAGACAGATATCTGTAGCTTCAATAAAAAGCTGATTTTCTTTCTTCATTTTTCTACAGCATGACCTGATGCAACACAACGATGTCAACGACAAAACCTGTTTCCAACAACATCTATTAAGGAAAACGAATGCTGCTATCCCATGCGGTTTAAGTAGCTGTCCACAAGTATTTGACGAATTTTTGTTCGTGCAGCACGTTTTCTCTGATGTCGTCGATGTTCTGAAATTGAATTGCTTCAAAAACAAGCAGGAAAAATTGCACTATAGTTTCAAGAGAAATACCACATGGTAATGATAAGGCTCCAGAAATTGATTATATGGACATAAACCTGTGTGTATTTGCGTACTTCAGCAAGGTTCGGGACGAATCTAGAGTATCCGTGCTCCGCACAAAGAATTAAGGATTCAGAGTACAGAGGAGTACGCCTCGAAGGAACATATGAGAATATTTCTCACGATTGGGTCCCCTTGTCTGTGTATGACGTCAGCGCCAACGACGTTTCGTTTCTTTCCGGAAGCAGTTGAATAAATCAAGAACCAGAGCTGTATTTGTATACAGTCATGTGTGCGTGTGTATGTGTGTATGTGTGTATGTGTGTATGTGTGTGTATGTGTGTATGTGTGTATGTGTGTATGTGTGTATGTGTGTGTATGTGTGTATGTGTGTGTATGTGTGTGTATGTGTGTATGTGTGTATGTGTGTATGTGTGTATGT
>KN726576.1:0-13643 GCA_000816745.1 Ancylostoma duodenale
TTTTGAACTGGTGCATGTATTTGATGTGTTCTAAACATTACAAATGCTCGAAACAAGTTTAAAAGCCTAAAATTCAAAAATGCAAAGGAATTTGCGCCAGCAGGATCCGAACCGCGGACCTCCGGCCTCATAGCCTAGCGCGCTATCCACTCGGCTACACTGATGGTCCGCTTTGCCCACCTTCCCATAGTCAAATTAAACCAAGTTGTTCAAAAATGGGTCTTTAAACCTCCATGGTCCCAGGAAAGGTAACCAAGGTAATCAAAGTTGGTTCAAGTGGTCAAAGCTTCAAAAATCCCAGCTCTACATGGAGTCCTATGGCAGTGCAATTTGGAAATTTTTGGCGCGCTCTCCTGATCGTATCAGGACCATTGGGCAAAAATTATATGTATTCATTAACATCATCTTAGACAATGCTTCTGTAAATGGATGTTTAGTTTCGATCCCCGGGGTTAGCCTCGTGCACTTCCCTTGTTAGTTTTTTTTTCTCTTAGATTGCACTGATAACAAACCTTACTATCATAGAGACAGCAAAGATAACTACAGTCTCAAAATAATGTTTACACTGTTCACTTCAATAACTCCAACAGTAATAATAACAAGGGAGAACAATGTCATATATACAGCTGATCCCTAAATACTGTTTACACTATTGTATTGCTAAGAATACGCACTGGGTACAATAAAAAGTGTTGTAAAAGTGAAAGCGAGTTCCCTAAGACATACAGTACCGGCCAAAATTATACAGTCTTCTGAATTTTCCTCCATACCTTGTGGTGAGCTAATGTCTTGCATGGAAAGAAACGAAAGGCAACTTTCTGGGACATGGGCTTCTGGATACTTTGTGACCGAATTAACATCGTAACCGAGGAAGGGTTAGCTAATTTGGCAGGAATTCCTACATTGGTTTTCTGCTGAAATGAATTCAAGTTTGCTTCGTATGCTCTGATCGATGATCTGTAAGCACACGTTTTCATTCAAATATGAATCAGATCCACTACAAGGAGTCCAATTCTATTTAAAGTACCTCCCATAACGGCCCTTTCGTGATGTTTTGTAGATGCTGCAAAATTGCAGATTTTGACCTTTGCTGATAAAAATTCTGTCCTTAGAAAACTAGTTCATAAAATGGTACGATGTCATTCCCTTTCATGTGAGTGTCTACAACACCCATAAAAATATGAGCTTTGAAGATTTACTCTAAATTAAGGTATGATGGAAATGGAGGAGACTCCAAAATGCTATATGATTTTGGCCGGTACTGTATATTGGCTGAAAAGAGAGTATGGAATACCGTAGCAGATATTTGTAGATGAGTCATGCCGTCAAGTCACAGACGAAGTATTGCTGCCAACGCCACTTACTTCGGAGTGTGCTGGACGAATAATGTACTAGATGTATTCGATATTCGAATATTCGATTTCGAATAAGTCAAAAATTGGGATGTTTCGAATAAGTCAGAAATTGGAATGTTCAGAAAAGGGAGAGTCCTACAGCTTTTGAGGAAAGGAAAAAAGGTATAGAGCTCTTGTTTTCGGGACCTGACGGGGAACTCTGTATCAATACATATGTATATGTCAGAGCGTTTCTGTGATGTATCAATATATATCAGAGCGTTTCTCTGACCTTTACCTGCCATACTGAAACCTCTGTCAGTCCGCGAAT
This sequence comes from Ancylostoma duodenale, assembly GCA_000816745.1. Lineage (NCBI taxonomy): Eukaryota > Metazoa > Nematoda > Chromadorea > Rhabditida > Ancylostomatidae > Ancylostoma > Ancylostoma duodenale. The sequence continues at coordinate 1,666 of KN726576.1, forward strand.
TGCCATCAGAAGTCCATGTGCACACCTACTTCTAAATTTCATTTCAGATGCCTATGATGGAGTCGTTTTCCTTTCTTCTGCGTAGAAGAACCTGGTATCGTCACCGGATACAAGGAATGGAAGGAATGTGCGCGAACCATGGGCGTCGGGAGAAGCCAGAAGCGCTTCCAATGCCGTTAAAAGCGGATTGAAGGGAAGGCGTAGATAAAATGAAATTCGAAGAAGACTTCAAAATGAGGTTACTGACTAGCAAGATAACGGATACTTGTCTACCTAACCTCACAAGCTGACCGACGCCATCAGCGCAGGATGCCCAAAACCGGAGGAAGTTTATGTGCTAGATAACAATGATTGTCCGTAAAATGAAAAACGACCTGCTCAAGACACAAAATTTTTCCAGGAAAATTCCCAACAGCGGCCTATTCTGGCATTAGTTGAAGCTCGAAGAGGCACAGAAATTGGCCAAACGACCTGTGCTAAGTATGGAAAAGATGTTTTACTTGAAATGACCTATCGTCAGCGATTTTATAAGCTCAAAGAAGACATATTTGGTCACAATGACACCAACCACTTTGACCGAACAGATTCTACTCGCGAAGAATTGAGTTGCTTGGGATGAATCGTATATGTAGTATAAGTGACATGACACTTCTCAAAGCTACAATAAAAAGGCTAATTATGCTGAAAGAATCCAATCGCAAGCGTCGAGCCATCTTACCCAGTGATAACGCTGAACCCTACCCTTGCCATCACCGTCAAACTACCCCTCCAAGAGTTCGATTGATGTTTTTTTCCGCTTGTATATTCCACAGATTCTACAGAGCTCACTCGTTCGAACAGTATTATGTGCTTTCTGGTTCCTATTAAATACAAGGAGTAAATGATGTTTATCCTCGAATCGGGGTTTCTCAATCAATAAAATCAATAAATCAAAGTCCCGCGGTGCAAGGTGGCCTTCAGATTCGTGATCAATGTGGTGGATTACCCCAGTATGCCCATTTTGGCCATGATTGGAGCTAAACTGAAGAAAATCGATGAAACCGATCGATAAATCGATATCCGGATCGATACTATCCGATGAGTAGTGTCCTAGGCCCTCCGCCCCATTGGAATAGTGTCCCATGTTTCCGAGCTCCCTTCTTCACCATCTTGCTCACATATGTATTCCTATTGTTTGAATTTGGCGCCCACGCGCGCCTTCCAGATTTTTGAAAAAAAGTGTCGTAAGCGTTTCCATGTTTTATATATAGATTACAAATTTTTCGCCCATTGCCTTTCTTCCGTAACGTGCTCTGAATCTTTTGAAAGCGCTTTCCTTCCTCTACCATCCCATCATCATGCGGTTTCACAGAACTATCGAATCCCATAATTTTTAGGCTTAAGAAGAGAAACCCCAGTTCGAGGATAAACATCATTTACTCCTTGTATTTAATAGGAACCAGAAAGCACATAAATCTGTGCCTGTTGTCTGCCTCTCTACCCATCCAGCCCAAAATACCACATTTTCCAGTGATCTTTCTTTCTCTGTAATTTCTCCAGCTATCCTGCCTGGTAAAGCGGACCATACTGACATGGCTAGCGAGAAAAAAAAACATGCCAAGGCCACCTGTTAGACTCAAGCGACGGATATTTTCCTTATCACCGTGTAAGCTGACAGATTTCTATTTATTCTATTTGTCTTCTCCTACATGCAATGCTTCTTATCAGTAATGACATTGATTATCTGACAACAGCAGATCATTAATTACAATGTCATATAGTTACAGCGGTGTGACACGGCAATACATCATTACGTAGCCTTGATATCACGGTATTCTTACGCTTTCTTCGGCGCCTGCCGCATCATCTCGGCTTTCCTCGCCGCCTCGATCTTCTCGATGAGAATCCTGAGGCGATAAAACTGAAAGCGGCAATTATAGCTGATACCAAGTGCAGATGAAGTTGTTTTTGCTAGTTTTCCTAGAGAAATAATGTTGTGAAAGCCGTTTTACACATTTACTTATTCTTTTACTTTTAGGATTTTCCTGTGAACCCATAACAAATCCACAACGAAGCGACTATACCTTAGCTTCCTGATACACCAGGGCCCTTGTGAAAGCATCATTAGGGAACAGCACACTACCATCACGTAAATGGTTCAGAATATACTTGAATACAGTAGGATCACGATCTATGAAGATTTCACCCTTCTGAAAATACCGCAGGTTACTGGGGTGGTACTAAAAGTAACGGTTAAACCAGTCAATTTGGCCTACCGTATAGTCCAAATTCGAAAAATAGCTGTTTTGTCCGGATGATGGGCCCGTGAGAGTCCGGAAGGTGGTGTAGAACTTCACACCGCCGACGTTCAATACAACAGGTGTTACTGACATTGTAGGGGAACAAAAGCAGTAAGATAAGGGACAACAAGGCTATGTAGTGGTGTTCGCAGGGCTTTTATATTGGTTTCCACGACGACACGTGGCCATTTCTAGGTTGGCTGGGTGTTGATATCGCCAGAACAAAAGGGTGGAAGGGGAACGGGTAGAACGGCAGATGACTCAGAGGACTGTGAAGTGTTATCGCCATGTCCTACATTCTCCTGATTTCAAAGACAACAACAAATAGTGTAAACAATAACAACAACAATAACAAAATCTTATTTATTTACAAAGCTATCTAGCATAAACCACCTTTAAACCGAAACATTTCCACCTTCTGTATATATAAAGTAATGTGTATGTGTGTAGTATGTGTGTATGTGTGTGTATGTGTGTATGCGTGTGTGTATGTCTACGTGTATATATGTGTGTATCAGTGGCGGACGCAGGCCCGCCCCCCCCCCGAGAATGGGTCCTCAAATTTTCGGAATTACTTTACACTACAAATCAAAGTGTTGTATTAGTTTATTTTTAATTGTTTATTTCCATTATGATTTTTAATATAATTTTTATTTATTATTTATTATTATAAATAATATTTTTATTAATTTTGTTTTCCGTCTGGGTCCCCAAAACGGCGGAGACCACACTTTTCTCCCACGCCCCTCCCCCCCCTCCCGCCCCCTTTCTGTGACCACCACTGATGTGTATATGTGTATACATGTGTATGTGAATGTGTGATTTTCTGTGATCGATTTTTTGCTATTTCTGCCCAGGACTTGGTGGATACAGGGCATTCACCCCGGAGTAAACATTGCGTTGGAGACACGCATGCGAGCTAATCCATTCCATAGGTCAAATTCTCAATCGAAAGGCTACGTCCGAACCGCTAAAAACCACTCGTACGTGGCTTTTCGATTGAGAATTTGATCTATGGAATGGATCAGCTCTCGCGTGTGTCTCCAACGCAATGTTTGCTCCGAGGTGAATGCCCTGTACATGGCTATTGGGGTTCCGCTGATCACGAATATTAAAATCGTTTTGCACGAAATATCGATTCGTCTATTTGATTGACTTTTTCCCTTTTCGCTCTAGGACAGGCAAGGACATGTCCGCTGTGGTTTCCCAGTACGCTGAACTCGAATATGATAACCATTTTGCGCGGTGCCTCTATTTCTCGGTTTCACAAATTCTTCTCCATTTTCACCCACAGGCCAATGAAGACGGCCTGATACCCTGAACACGAATATGGCAATCATTCTACACGCACATATCGATTCAGTAAATTCCTCTTTTCTTTTCCCTGCACTAAGAATGTGCTCACTGGCTAGATCAATCGAAAATGCCAAACACCTGGGTACATATGAATATGGCGGCTGTTTTCCAAAAATTGTTACCAAAATAAGTTTGCTAGCTTTTCATTCACGGGTCGCTAGAAAAGGGTTGCTTAAGCCTTTCTAAGTTGTTTATCACCAAAATTATGAGCATTTGCAATGAACTGATCGGCGCCAGCATTTCTCTTTATCAGTGTAAGATAGCCAAAGTCGTAAAACACACGAGCAAAGCCAGGTATACCGTCTAGTAACTACTGAAACGACGTTATTACAAACCTCGTAATCACAACTCATACACATGCACCTTAATATTCCAGCTTAAAAGATCCTTTATATCCCTATTGTACCTTGAAATAACCCATGCTGTGTGGAATTTTTGGCTTTCATCATGAGTTCAGAAAATGACGCACTAGCGCGGAATCTTTAGCTATGTACATATATGGATAACAAGCGCAATTGCTAAAGTTATACAGTACAAACTGTCGAAATAAGAGGTAATACCTGCTATTTGGAAGGGGATTGTTAGAAAAATGACGCAAAGACAAAAGATCAACAAAGTCTATCACACGCACTAACTAGAGACCTTTACAAAAGCTATTTCTAACTAAACAAAAAAGGGAAAATAATTCGTAGCGACAAAAAAGTTGGTTGCTTGCAAGATTTACGTAGACAGTTGAGTGGAGGCGTGGCATCCTCTTCATCTTCAGGAGTGTTTATACTTTTTCACGATGCGATGGCGTCGCGGCGACGGCCACAGTACGCGCGACGCGACGGGTAGCGAAGCCGTCGTGTCACACCGTCGCGGCATGCTGAACTTCGCAGATTTACGTGCATACGCCAAATTATATGCACACTTTGACCTAGCGGGAACTATAGGTTTCTATGGGCTGTTCTGAACCTCATGGGACCGTTCGTATTCTAACGTGTTCAAAAAAAGTTCTTAGACATTTCCTGTGATGGTCTCTGGGGGAGCTGCAATTTTGCGCCATTTCTTCGCCACGGAAGCTTGTGTCCAAGGTAGGGAAGAACATATTGCGGATTTTCCTCATTTATGTGTTTGTTCATGGGGTTTTTTTGCATTTGAATCATTAGGATCATTTTCTTCCATGCATACAATGTAGTAGTCCTGTGCTTCAACAATAACTTTTCGCTTTTGGGTGTGTTTCAGTTGTACTGACAGGGATCTTTTCGGAAGTATACGTTGTTCTGCTGCCTCGATTTGATGTTTTTCGATCCTCTGCTGGTTGCGAGTGTGATTTTCTGATCCTGTTAGGGGTTTTCTTTCAATTAAACCATGTTCTAGTCCCTTGCTCTCGATTTTCCCAGTCTTCCGCTGGTTGGAGGTGTCATCTTGTGATTTTTTTTTGGAGGGGGGGGGGGGGGCGGAGTCCTTTCCTTGGTTTTACAACAAAATCACACCGGAACGGTGAAAGATTATACAAAGTGTCGGTGCGTGGGAATACTCTACATTCACCGCTAAATCAGTACTCGGTATTCAAAAGAAATTCTCTAAACCAATACATGAATGGGACATGCATACCTACATTGCGTTCTTCAATAGGTTTGTAGGCACGTTGTAAGTAGTAACCGCTCATGTGCAGCAGACGACGTCAGAAACATAGAAAACCCACAAAACCACTATATAAAACACACATGACGTGTACAGATTCGTTCGCAGTCATATTTTCGACTAAATTCGTCTGATTCCATAGGTTTTGGGCCAAACAGCTGGAAAAACTATGGAACAGTAGCCAACTCCGGTTCTGAACATCAGCGAAATCATCGCGACGCGTCTGTTAGCAGGCGCGAAGCGAATACGGCCCATCGCGTCGTTTTCCGAGAAGAAAGTATAAGCAGGGCGCGACGTCGCAAAGCGACGCCCGTCGCGATGGGAAACGCCAACTACCACATCGCCACCTCTGTTTGCGTATGCATCCACTCGGGACCCATCGCATTCGGACAGTTTGCTTGAACGCGACTGTCGCGTCGCACCGAAGTATAAACACTCCTTTCGACGATGTCTCATCCTGATTGGCTAATTCTTGTAACGTCGTACACAAATGCAGTGGATGCGGAACGACTCATGTGATGGGAAGCTGAGACGTTCGCCATCACTTATTGGCCTTAGTTAACCAGAGACACCGACCACTGGAATTCAGATTCAAGGAAACCACTAGTTAATGTGCGCTATTAAACGTTTAGGAGGTCCAACTACCCAAGAATTCCCTAAGATGCGATTAAAATATGCAGTCGTTTCTGCAGTAATTGCTTGTACATGGTAAATTCACTTCAAAATTTTTATCAGTTAGTTTTAGTGGATCCGGCCCCTTCCCGTTTTTTTTTTTCGCAGAGCTTTCGGTTGGGACAAATGAGACTATGCACGGAAAAACATGAGAGACTCGCTAATTCATTGCTAGCCAGATTTATGGGCAACCCATACATAGTCCTTACGTGTAATCGGCGGAAAATTTCCGAGCGCGCCAAGCATGCGGCGCGTGCGCGGCCCTCTTCTGGGCCGTCCGGTTGATATCGGTCAGCCACAGGCCTCACACCTTCAAATAAACTTCAACTAAAGAAAAAAATGAAAGAAAAACACACATATGGGGTAAAAATATGACGAACGAAGGGGATCACTGCCACAAGAGGGCCGCGCCGCGCACGCGCCGCATGCCGGGGGCGCTCGAGAATTTTCCGCCGATTGCGCGTAAGGACTTTACGTGTTTGGGAATATTCGATGATTTTTCAAATCTTCAGGCATACAGGGAACTCCAAAGGGAACGTGGACGAGGGGCGGGACCGTAGCGCGGCCCCGTTGCGCAGAGACATAGGCGCTCTGCATGCTGGCTTTGGTTGTCTGCCTTTATCAGCAGCACAGAACCCAAGTGCCACGCCGCGCTGTGGTACCCGCCCCTTGCACACGGCCGTTTGGAGTTCCCTGTACAAGCAATTCGAATATTGTAGGACCTCGATTATTCGAAATATAAGTAGTTCGGATATTCCAGTTTTTTGCAACTTGCGAGTGGGTGAATTACTCGAATATCAAACATTTTGGACTACCCGGAGGAATTAACAGTTCCAGCACTGAACTACATATTTCTAGAGACCGAATGAGTGTATTCGATTCAAATATTCGGTCTTGAACCTGCTAAAACTTGTTATTTCTCGTTCACATTTTAGCGGTATTGCAATTAACAATTACGAGAATTTGGTATACAGCCCCTTAAGTTTTCTAAGCGAATTTATTTCGAAAAAACGAAAACAACGACATGTGGGCCTAAACCGTCCGCAGCCGGGAGAGAGCTCTTCCACAAGCTTGCTATCCAAGCAAAGCTGCTCTCCCCCCCCCCCTCCCCTTTGCCTCTCCACATCGCCTAGATGGCCTTCTACTTCTCCCCGTCGTTCGAGAACTGCCCTCACGGTCCTCTACCAAAACAAAGTCAGAAATAATGAGGTATCTACAAATTCCGGAAAATAACTTCATCACGCAAGCATTTTATCCTCAGAACTACATTGACACAACACGTTTATCATATGTAGAGAACAAGAAAATACATAAAAAGTCTTCTTCAGAGGTACAAGTCATAGTTAAGTACTTTATGGGATATACATATGAGACGTGGACGGGCTCCCTTAGCCGTAGTAAGCAGGGTCCCACCTGATCGCCTCGATAACAACGGGTCTGCCTGTCTTTGCGAAGTCGATCATGGTCGCCAACTTGTCCATGCAGAAGTACTGGAAAGAACTGTTCTGAGAGCTCAGTAGCTAAGAAATGGTAAGTTATCTCGAAAAGTTATATTTGCGGATGTAAACAGGCAGCTGCAGCACTTCACCTGCAGTTTTTCCAGTGAAAAGATTGAATATCTAAGCAAGCATCTACATAATCCCTTTTTGGACGAGCATACCTCCGCTTCCTGGGATATGCGAGTTCTTGCAGACTGGTCTTGAGGTATCGCCAATTTTCCATCGCGCAAATAGTTCAGAATGTACATGAATACTTTGGGATCACGATCAATGCAGATTTCACGCTTCTGAGATATACAAAATGCAGCGTTACTCCCAGCGATATAGGCGCTGTAACTCACAGAATCGTCCAGGTTGGCGAAGAACGTGTTCTCCCCGCTCACACTGCTCTTGAGGGTTTCCCTCGTAGTGGCGAACTTCTCACCGCCAACATTCAGCACATCGATATTGGACATTGCGTGGGACGAAGAGATGGAACACGAGTGGCAATACAGTACAGGAAGCAAATGGTGTGAAATCTATGCACAGCTCACGTGGTTGGCTGATTTTGAAATCCAGGAACAGATCGTAGACGGATAATGCAGTCGCTGCAGGCAGGCCCATAGGCCAGCACGTCTTAGCCAATAGAGTTCTTTTGAACTTAGACCAATACCAGTACCAGTAGCAAGGACTGGAAACAAGGCCAGCATCAGTAGGAAGACTTTGCATAGCCCTCACCACCCCTCCCTACATTTTGTGACGACATCCAAACCTCAACTTTGAGTGTCTGCGCCTGTTGCCTTCCTTTCTGCGCGCGAATCTCTCCAAATACCGGTGCAGGAGGAGGAGTTTTCCCACAGGGTTTCCATCAACTCTTCCAAGCTTTTGGCTTGACCTATCTTTCAATGACATGATTTCTCCAAATTATCTCTATCCGTTGTGACTGTCATGATTTTGTAGCAAAGGCATACCCATTTTTAGTTTTCTTTCTTTTTTTCAAATCGACAATTGTCGAGTATTGGTGCCACTTTCAAAGCCTCTCTATTCTTCTATATACTACGTCAAATACCGCACTTTATGAAGCTTTTTGTTTTCATTGTCTCTCTGACTATCTTGCATGTTGAAACGGACTATGCATATTGATATTGTTAGCTAGAACAACTATGTCAAGTCAACCTGTAGGACTTGAGCGACCGACATTTCCTTCATCACTGCGTGTAAACCGACTGGTTTCGTGACATTTTTATTCGTTTCTTTTCTCCTAGTCGTGGGTTCTTATCAGTCGAGACATTAATTGATTATCGGGCAACAACAGATCATTAATTACGATGTCATATAGTTACAGCTGTGTGACACGGCAATACATCATTACGCCGCCTTGATATCATGGTATCCCGACGCGTTCTTCGATACTAAGGAGATCTTCTCGACGAGTTTCCCGAGGCCATAGAACTGAAAGCAGCAATTAGAGCACATAGTGAGTACAGATGTAGATTGTTTACTATACTTTCAGAGAAGTAGTACCGTGGAGGCCCAGGCCCTTTTCCTCATTTAACAAATCCAGAACGAAGCTATAATACCTTAGCTTCCTGAAACATCAGGCCTGTTGTGAGCCCATCATCAGGGAACATCACTCTACCATCACGCAAATAGTTCAGAATATACTTGAATACGGTAGGATCACGATCTATGAAGATTTCACCCTTCTAAAAATAGCAAAAAATAGTGGGTAGTTCATAAAGTAACGGTAAAACCAGTCACTTTTCCTTACCATGTAGTTCAAATTCTCGAAATAGCTGTTTCCCCCGGCTGATGGGCCCCTGAGGGTCTCGGCAGTGGTGTAGAACTTCGTACCGCCGACGTTCAGTACAACGGGTGCTGCTGACATTGTAGGGGGACAAAGGCAGTAGAATAATGGATAGCAAGGCTATGTAGTGGTGTCCGTAGGGCTTTTATATTGGTTTTCACGACGACACGTGGCCATTTCTAGGTTGGCTGGGTGTTGAAATCGTCGGAACGAACGGGTGGAAGAGAAAGGGATGGGACGACAGGTGACTGACTCATAGAGCCACTCATAGAGTGGTATCGCAATACCTTACATTCCCCTCATTTCCAAGACAACAACAAATAAAAACAAAAACAACAACAATAACAAAATTTCATTTATTGTCAAAGCTATCAAGCATAAACCACCTTTAAACTGAAACATTTCCACCTTAACGAATAAAACGACATTATTACAAACCTCGTAATCACAACGCACACACATGCACCTTAATATTCCAGCTTAAAAGATCCTCTATATCCCTATTGTACCTTGAAGTAACCCATGCTGTGTGGAATTTTTGGCTTTCATCATGAGTTCAGAAAATAACGCGCTAGCGCGGAAGCTTTAGCTATGTACATATATGGACAACAAGCACAATTACCAAAGTTATACAGTACAAACTGTCAAAATAAGAGGTAATACCTGCTATTTGGAAAGGGAGTGTTAGAAAAATGACGCAAAGACAAAAAGATCAACAAATTCTATGACACGCATTAACTAGAGAACTTTACAAAAGCTATTTCTAACTAAATAAAAACAAAAGAAAAAAACTTGTAGCGACACAAAAGCATAGTTAAACTGGAAAGGCTGGAAAGCCAAGAAAATGCTCCTTGAAAAAAAAACTATGAACTATGGTATTATAACATTACTCGATAAGCGTCTGGTGCTATCTCTGTCACTCCAGTGAATCTGTATCTTCGAGTTTTGTGGATTAGCTGGTTTATTGCACGGAGATCCTAGAAAACACTCATATTAAAAAAAACAAGGCATTCCAATAATGAAAATGAATTAGTGGAAAATACTGTACCTTCATCGGACTTTGTGTTATCTTGTAGCTGTAAATAGACGGCTCAGGACGTTGGAGTAGTGGTACTGGGATGTATGACATGACAGACACCTAGGAAAAATAGCTTTAAAACCAATTCAGTTTGAGTTTCGGTTTGAAGCCCATATCACAAAGAAAAAGCATTATTTCAAGACGGCTTGTGTGTTTTACAGTTTTCAATTTCAGCCTCAGACCTTCAAAATTCACGCATTAATAGCATTATCGTCCAGGCGAATGGCACCCTAACTCTCGGCTTGATGGCTATTTATAACCCGTTAAATCTGGAGATAGTAAAGTCTCCTTAGTTTAAACATTAACATGAAAATCCCATTACACACCTAAAAGCTCTAAGCTAGGTACACAAAAAATGTGCAGGGCTTGTTAGCTGACTGATTTCAACAATACTAACGTCATAGAGAAGGTGCCAAAAGATTAAGTATTTACAATTTCTTTTACCTTATCCGATAAGCTCCTCTTCAGTGGTGTGCTCCTTGGCATTCGCCGAACAGGCATCGGCGTCAAACTTGCCAGTGGAATGTTATCGCTGAAGGTCTGCATGAATTCCTCAACCCTGAAAAGGCTAGATTTTCCTCAGAGAAGCACTGATTCGTCCAACAGTAGGTAACATTAAATCACATACCGTGGAAGGAACACCTTGTTGTAGTACACAATCAAATCTACGTGCTGGCCTGTCGCCAAGTCAGGCTCGGGCGTTGTCGGCAGCTGCTTAACTGTGACTGCGGAGCCGTCTGCAGATTGGGAAGCACCTGGGGACGTGCCAACACTGGATCGACTCCTGAGAGGTTGGGAGTCGCCGCCTGATGTGGAATCTCGAGAATTTCCATCCTCGCTAGGGCACGTGCTATTCGATAAGCAGCTGAAGTGAAGCATTCACAACACAACGGTGAAACTAAAGAACTTCTGAAAACCAGGAAACTCACACACTCGAATCCACACGCACCATACGGTAAATGTGAGAGTCGGACTGTGGCTGGTGTCGATAGTGGGCCATTATATCCACGAACGAGACGTCAGTTTTGTTCGCTTTACATACAATATAACTGAAAAAGGCGATGCATCATCGAGAATTCTTCCTTGGTCCGTTCTTTTTCGACAAATTTTCAAATGATTCTTTTTAAATTGCACAGATTTGAGATATGAATTAGCATAAGCAGGTGTAAAACTGAACTTAACAACTCTACATCTGTTCCAGGGAAAATACGAAGGACTACGAAATTTTCAGACCGATTTCGAGAGAAAGCATAGCTAAATCTTGCTAAAGTGCTAATAATCAAAGGAGTTTTCAATAGATATACAATGTCTCGCTTCTAACCACCAGAAAAAGAGATAAAACGAGTGAGCAAAATGCTCACTCATTCAATGATTGTATCAGAATAACCCACACAATGCAGAGTAGATTTTGATCAATATGCCGATCCATGAATAAAGTTCGCTCCTCTTTCAGGATGTATTCCAGTACCGTCCATATCATTCGGCGCCCACGATCATCGATCCGGATTCGTTCACAGAGATCAGAAAGGCGCACAGAAGCCAGATAGTAGATCTGAATCCAATGAAAACAGGGCGTGATAAAACGAAGTGGAGTTAGTGTAAGGAACACTGGACTACCTTTGAAAAGAATGATTTCTGCGCATTGCAAGGAGGAAGTTGCATACCAAAGTTATTTGAAT
>KN726576.1:13743-31293 GCA_000816745.1 Ancylostoma duodenale
GATGTAAAACTGAACTTAACAGCTCTACATCTGTTCCAGGGAAAATACGAAGGACTATGAAATTTTCAGACCGATTTCGAGAGAAAGCATAGCTAAATCTTGCTAAAGTGCTAATAATCAAAGGAGTTTTCAATAGATATACAATGTCTCGCTTCTAACCACCAGAAAAAGAGATAAAACGAGTGAGCAAAATGCTCACTCATTCAATGATTGTATCAGAATAACCCACACAATGCAGAGTAGATTTTGATCAATATGGCGATCCATGAACAACGTCCGCTCCTCTTTCAGGATGTATTCCAATACAGTCCATATCATTCGCCGCCCACGATCATCTATCCGGATTCGTTCACATAGATCAGAAAGGCGCACAGAAGCCAAATAATAGATCTAAATCCAGTGAAAGCATAGGGTGAGAAAACGAAGTGGAGGTAGTGTAGGAAACATGTGGACTACCTTTGAAAAGAAGGATTTCTGCGCATTGCAAGGAGGAAGTTGCATACCAAAGTTATTTGAATCCGATTCGTAGCGCCTGAATGAGGTTTCGTTAAAGAGGGCATATGAAGTCCTAACTTTAACCAACAGCAGAAATGAAACAAGAAAAACAACACGGAAAAAAATGAAAGCGTACATTTTCTTCGGTGGTGAACCTGCTAGAGACAAAATCCTCGTCGAACTGCCCCAAGCTTCATCGCATGACGGTATACTATCAGGTTTGCGACTAAGTGATGTCCAAAGCGGGCTGTCCTTAGCCCACGCAAGCTCTTCGAGAACTCTTTCTTCGACCTGGAATAGTGCATCTTAAACACGGCATGAGCACAAGTGGAGAGGCAAAGGCAGGTAACTCACGTGATTCAAATGTCGAACCATGTCTCGGGTCAGACGTGACTCATTCCGAACCACAACTTCGATAATTTTCTGGAAGCTCACAGCAGGGAGACCACAAACCTTTAAAAGCTGCTTTATTTGGTTGAAAAAAAGCATGGGTTGAGAAGAACACATAGAGGTTTTGACACCCAAAAAGCTACAGAAGACTTTAGCCAAAAATACGGGCAGATCAGGAGTCAAAAATAAGCTAAGTTTGTTAGTTAACCCTTCAAGCTATAACCACCTCGAAAATGACAAACAATGTATTAATTACAACAAGAGAATCTAATCTTACCTCCAAACACCATGGAAACACTCGCTCGCTTTCCTGAACAAACAAAACCAGCTCCATGGCGCAACAGAAGACCGCAGACAGGAACTCTTCCTTTCGTAACAGACCCTAAAACTCTTAACATTAACCCGGAAGATGTAACTTTAGCAAAACAGTAGGACAAACAGATTGTAAATCACCTCCAGATCCCTGTCAGGATTCCGTTTCCTTTCCTCAAGAATGATTTTCTCCACAAGTACAAAGAACAGCGTAGTCATTGCTTCCCTATGTTCTTCTGGAGCTTGGGAGATGGCGGGATCAAACATCTCCTCTCGATCACTACATTCGGCAGTAACTCGCTCGACAAACCTGAAAAGATCTTCATTATCCGGAATGTGGTTGCTAAAAGTGGAAAGAATGCCCTCTGCTCAGAAATAAAAACTTTTGCTCATAAGTAGTGGGAAAATACTGTCCGAAACTCACCTCTCACCCATCATGTCAGCACTCAGAGTTATCAGAGACACTGGATTATCCCTCATTTGATGGCAACATCGTTGTAAGGAGGAACCTTCCAACTTATAGTCGCTGGGCACCAATGGATTCAACTTTTGGGCGGGGCTAGCTGTCGCATCCGTTTGCGTCATAGGACAAAGAGGACGAAGTTGCTGGGAAGAGATCACGTAGCTGGAACAAATATCTCAAATCCCAGTGTAGGTCAAAATTCTAAGTATAGTAAGCGGTTAGCCAACCAACCTTTTCGCATCATTTCTAGATGGAGGTCGTTTGACATCAGCAAGCTTTTCTAGACAATTCTGAAAACAAATGAGAAGAGCTAAAGAAACGTTGAAGACGGCTGAACTTATTGATATTAGAGAAGGTAAGAGTCACATACATGCTCTATAGTTCTAAATTCTATGACCCTACCTTTCACACCCCCCCCCCCCCTCCCCCAAATTGATAGAAAACGGGTGTATTTCAGGAAGAACGATAGCTGCCAATATTTGCTCACTGTACCATGGTTGGTAAAGAAGGTTTGCGGGCGTTACAGTTACAAATGTGTTAAAGAATCTTCCACTGAATGGGATGTTTATAACTGAATTAAAACCAAAAAAGGAGTTTCTGCTTAGTTTTCATTCAAATTTGAGACCTACTTAATTTAAGAAGGGTACGTTTTTGAGTTATATGCTAGGAAATCACAGAGACCACCCTAAACCGAACAAGAAAAGAAAAAACGCATTTAGTCACCGCAACAATATAGGTTAGTATGGTTTTGCGCGGTCTGGGCCTGGCAACCATCAGATAAGATGCCCCGAGCAGCTGGTAGCCATCACGACCTATCGCTCTTCATGACCACTACAAAGGAAAAAAAACATAGAACATAGTGGAGTACCTGCGTAGACATCGTGAGAAGAAGCTCAGCGTCAGCGAACCTGCTATCGTTAGATCCACGCCGTAGTAACTCCACAGCAGATGCTGTAAATTCTGTCAATAATGGAATAAACCCGAGCTTTGGGGAGAGAAGCAATATACAGGCCGAATGGGCCAAAAGCTCTATTCGATTAAAATTGCCAAGAATATCTAGAGTGGGTGAAGGAATCATTCTGGAAATTTTGCTCTGACTTTACCCACTTTACCTCTACCCCAGTAAAAAAGATCAGAGACTCTGTAAAATATGAGGAAGACCCCATTAAAACAAATAAAAATGAGAGACTCACAATCGTTTGCAGGATCGAAAACAGTAGCGATATCAGAGGGAATAAACATTCGCTCGTCGAGTTCACCCTTCCGCAGCATTATACTGTTGTAGGCCTCGTTCAATGACTCACTGAAGTAAAAACTGCAAAGCTCTATAGACAAAAAAAAGATGGAAAATCATATGGAACAATGGTCACACAACTGGCAATTCATGGGAACACTAATAAATACATGAAACTTAGAAATGGAACCTAGAAGCCTGTGAGAAAAACACTTTTTCTTTGTTTTTCCTTCAAAACGGAGAAAAACAATCATTACTCACAGATATTGCTCATAATTAGATTGAACATCGAGATCTTTGTGATTGAGAGTCGACAGAATACTCTCCCGCTTCACATTAAACCAATGCGTTCGGAAGTGCTTAGCGTCAAGCAGCACCCCGTCGAATGATCGGCACAATACTTCTAAAACCCGCACACCATCCTTGCTCTCCATCATGAGGTTAACTGAAGAGAAAACTTGTGATTCGAAACCAATTTGAGCTCAAACAATCTATGTCTTAAACACTCACCTGACTCCTGTTCAATGTGATCTTCACAATCGTGGAAGCAGAGATCCTTATAAATCCACTCCACTACGCATAACATCATGTGAAAACATGTCAGGAGATCCTCACTTGGTAATGATTCTACAAAAAAGGAAGGTTAGCTAAAGGTATTGTTAACGATGTGATAAATTTCCTTACTTTTCATGATAATAATGATTAGCCATACAAGCGAAAATAAACTGTTTGAATCGAATGATTGAGTTGAGCTCGATGGAACATACTGGAAGAGGCTGCGAAAAATCGGTAGGAGCTTCTTGAAGATCACAACCGAAACTGCCAGTGACGACTGAAATGGATATAGCTGAGCTTTCAGCAACACAGAAAAACTTTCGCCTCGCAAAGAATGGCCCGATTGGAGCCAAAATCCCAGCTCGTAGTAAAAACAGAGCTACCACTTACTTCCTCAGGAAGATTTGGAACCTGTATAAATTTCACATCATGCTTGATTTTGCAAAGAGCTATGCACGACTTTTCCTCTCTTTGAACCCACTCACTGAAGAGCAACAGGGGTGAAGATCAGTGCTAGCATTCATAAACGTTCCCAGGTAGGTTCCACCTTTCCAAAAGTGGGCGAGTTTCGCGAGTAAAAGGAAGTGGTACTCATGAAACCGACAGTTCACATGTATGCAGGAGAAGGCAGAGAACACCTCTACTCTTAATAATGATTAGATATGTTTACCGATAGTGTAAACACAATGTTAAGGATGCCTTAGGGGATAAAAAAAACTCCGCAAAAGAACAAGTTCACGCTAACCTGAATCTTGAGAGAATGCTCTTGAATCCTTTTGGATGAGGTGGCAATATCAATCCATCGGCTCAGCTTGTCAAAAAATTCCATGACGCTGAAACTGTGTTGCAGATTAAAAACATGTCAACGCAAGTCTTACTCTAGATGTGTTGGGAGAAAAATGGGTAATACTACTGAAAGGGGTAAAAAGACAAGTCTAAAGCCATCTACAAACAGAAGGCCTGTTCGAGCCACCTATCACTGGAGCAGGCAAATTCACAAAAAGCTAGCATAACAACAGAAACGATAAGAAACGTATGTTTTTCTAATGCATACCTCACGCTGCATATCTTCAGGATATTAAGGATAGAGTAGGGAAATGGTCGCTGATGGAACTTCTCGGTCTCCAACATAACACAGTAGAAAGCGCAAGCAACATACGCTACTGTTTCATCCTGCAACAAGGAAAGCTTCATCACTTGAGTGAAATTATTTTGATGGCCGGAGCAAGACTGAACAACTGAAAATCTTCAGTGGGAGGCAAACGATAGTCATTAATAAATTAACTATACCATCGATTATCTTTCGAAATAGAAACCTATCGCAAAACTATAGAGCTGCGGCTATACTCCACGCCGAGCATAGCCCATGCGTCGCTGTCGCCCGCCAGTATTGTTCTTGATACCTATCGACTTAAGCTGTGGTGCGGTACACCAAAAATCGATAGGTAGAGAAATCAATACTGATTAAGCGACTGCACAAAATGTTACACTCCACGCGGATTATATCGACCCAAGTCATATGGAAACCTACAAGCAAGGGAAAAATTTCATTTTGGACCTGAGCGGAGCTTCGCACCTGCATCCACGAAAATTCCACTTGAATACAGACGCGTTAGGCATAGATATGAGAAAACAACTAAAACCTACATCCAGATCGACCTTCTCGCTCATGGTGTATAGTTGAGTCCAGACAGCGTCCCGCAAGGCTTCGGGCATGTCGGGATCAATTGCAGCACAAACTTGGAGGTAACCTTCATCCGGTGGAGGGATCTGAAGAGACTTTTTGAAGGAGTGCAAGAATTGCAGTAATACCCTGAAACAACAGACCTCATGACTGTAGTCAAGAACTTCTTCTTCAATATGGGTTCCAGCAGCATCGGAGATCTGGAACGTGGGCGTGAAATTGATCTCAATAGATTGGACTTCCTCCTAACCCTCTTTTATTTCCAAGTTCCCAAAAATCATTACTTCTAGCTGTCATTCTAGCCAATGTGCTAATCCCGTTTCATAGAGATTAATTTCCGTGTGATATATACAGTACTCCAAACGGTCGCAGACAGAGGTCGAGACCGCGGCGCGGCTCTCTCGGGCAGAGACGCAGGCGCTCAGTATGCTAAGCTCCCGTGTGTCTGCCCAAGAAAGCCGCGCCGCGACCCGGACCCTTGTCCGCGACCGTTTGGAGATCCCTGTACTAGTGTCCGCACACCTAACCGCTAGACCAAATTTCAGTTATAGCACTGCAGGGTTAAAATGCATGATTTTAGGCGATGGCAAAAGATTCGGTGTTTCCGTGACACACCCTCCCGCCCCCGTTTTGGGTCAGCACCTGTGGCAGCGACAATAAACACCCTTGCTGTGATAGCTCGCGCACAAGGTTTTCAATTCGAATTAGGGATACTTTCCGAAATCAATGCATAACTCGGAGGGATAAGCCTAGTTCGTGGTCTAGTTCTAATTCAAAGTACGCAAAAAAGACTCAACAACCACCGAACTATCACCTCAAATTCTGGTGAAGCCACCTTATAGTCCTTCCCTTCCTGCAGTACTTCGTCAGCAGCCTCCATTGCTGCCGAAGAATGTGGCTGAGACTGTATCTGCAACGTGTAGTCTATAACTCCAATTTTGAGAAAACAGATGTGGCGACAAAAGCAGGGACAAAAGAGAAAGAGGCCGGTCATCACGACATATCAAGGACAAAGTTGTCGATGAGTAGTTAGTAGATGTGAAACTATGTGAGTGAAATATCATAGGAATTGGAAGAAAAACAAACAAGTAGAGCTTAAGAAGCAAATAAGCAAAACAACATCGGAAACGGATCCCTGTAGATCAAAATGTCTGCAGAGCAGGAGTTGGCGTTGGAGCGAGTTATGAGGTGGAAGTCGACTGCTTTCAGTGCGTTTTTCTCAGCGATGACAATAGCAAACTAGGTTAGAAAAACGGCTGTGAACAGGAAAAACTGTACTCAGTTCAAGTCAGTAGCTTCCAAATTACTTAAGTCACTTTATAATTCTGAAACATACGGGAAATGACTTTGGTCACTCAGACTTACGATGCCACATGTGATCCAACTAAGACCATCTTTTAGAGTGAGGCATCTCAGGAATCTGGTAGATGTATGAATAAGGATGAACTATTAATGTTCAGGCAAGGTAAAGAACCAAAAATCTGCAAATTTGGAAAACTTAGAAGAGCGAATGGTGTCAAGATTCGCAAAAGCGTCAATACCCCTCAAGAGAGTTGCAAGAGGTACCGACTATCGAACAAAGAGACTTCTCATCAGGATGCTATCGAGAGCAATTCCTGGAAGGTCAGCTACACGAGCGAAACGCCGTTGGTAATGTAAACGAGCGGGCCGGGCGGGAAAGTTCGAACCCGCGCCCGCCATCGGATGCGTTCCCCGCCCGATTGCGGGACAAATTTGTTTCCAATCGCTTCCAATCATTTTCAAACAGAAACAGATAGCGCAGGGGTGTGGCCGTTGAGCGGGGACGGAGATTCGGTACGTTTGAAAGATTTACAGCGTCCAATCTACTGGAACCAAGGGGGTCGAAATAATGCGAAAAGAAGGGTGAACTAGCACTATACCGGTTCTAAAATTCCCTCCCCCAGGAATCCTTTGAGCTTTAGTTATAGTTTTTCACGGACCATGGGAGTAGAGAATCTGCGCACAGAATTGCAAGTTCCGCGCTAAATCACAAGCATACAAGTTCTAGCTTGTATGACAAGTAGGACGTGTTTTCACGTGTTCCTTTGTTTCTCTAATTTCTCTTCAGTCCCCTTCCCCGTGAAATACACCATAACGGAAGATACCGTGAATTAGCATTTTCTTTGGAAGCATTCCCAATCGAATTCCGAGTCATTCGGTATATTTACTACTCCAATGTGATAGAAAACAGGAGGATTATTTGAAATATGGTCCATTCCAGTGTTCAGAAATAGATTTATTTCAGGTGTTGACTAAGAAATACTGTGGCTAATGTGAGGACTTTCCAATCAGTGCTAAATTCTCTAGTTGTGCAGTCGCGTGTCTGAGTACCTAAATGCACAACGAATCTTGAATTCTGACTGCAGAAATGCCACTCGCTTGCAATTCTAAAAACTGAACCCCAACACACCCCGCCGCAGTATCCCGCCAAAACGCCAAGTCGGCAAACGTTAAAGGGCATCCTAGCACCGTATCAGAATCGAACTATCGACCAGGATTACAGAAAGGGCATTGAGGAGCACTGTGCCAAGAAAAATAGGGCAGAAGTTTGATAACACCGCTTGGAAGGTGTAAACATGCAGGCGTTGGGAATTGATTGCAGCTAGAAATGTCCATGATAGAAAAAGCAGGGCAAAAGCTAGGAAAACCTGTTGCATACCACATCCAATGTGGGAATCGAAGTGAATCGATCGACTACCGCATCAAAGCTGGGACCATCGGAGCTAGCTAGTTGTTTTTTTTTCTACAGACAAGCAACTACTTGCTCTGGAGTATGCCTTTCCATAGTCGCTTCCATCAGAGGGGATAGATGAACAGAAACTAGAGAAAAAAGAAGCCGGGTAAGTATGGAAGATGGTAGAGAAAAACATGCAGAGTATGTATCTGCAAAAGTACTCACATTCTTAATAGTTTTTTTCCCTGTCACTTTCAAGGACAGAAAATAACCAGTACGATCAAAGGTTCCCTCGAAATGGAATAACCCTTCGAGGAGCACATGAATTTGTCGAAAATTACTACGCCATTCTTGTGTCAAGAATTTGCTTGTATGTAGTAGACGCCAATGACCGAGGCCCGCAGCGCGCGCTTCATCTCATACCAGTGAAATGTGTGGATGCGCAGACAATCAGACTGCAACATTCCTGTGTGACAGTAGCGACTTAATAAATTGTAATGTTGTGGTGGGAAAGGGGCGCCGAGTCTTGTGATTGGTCTGCCAGACGGGTCAGGTCACAGAGAGCGGCCACACCCACTTTCGTGGGACAATGCTCTGTCCCAATAAAGTGCAACTTCAGCATGCAGTTGTTGGATTAACTCCCGATAGAACCTGGATCCACTTTCAGTTGAATATTTACAAGTTCCTGAGCTTTAGTTTAGATAATAAGACAAAATTGCGCATCTCGCAAGAAGCTGTCACTTGAAGAACTGGAGAAAAACACTCAAAAACAACCTGGGTTTGAAAGGAAAAGAGGGTGAGAAAGTCAGGAAATGTTATTATAAGGGGGACAGTGTCTCATTCCAGAAGAATCTGAGCGGCACCCTGACAACCAACAATTAGCTGTACAAAAGTGGGCGGGGCCTGTCACAGCTCCCCGGGTAACGCGCAGACCTTGGTCTCACTTCTCAAACCGAATACAATCCCACCAATAGATACAACTGCATTTGTTTCATGCGTGAAAAAAGAAAAAAATCGGGTTCCGCGGTTTTCTCTATTAACCGGGTAATTTTACGCAAACCCACCACCAAATGAGGCAATAATTAACGCTCAAAATGAACCCTAGTTAGGAATTGAGGGTATTAAATGGACCAGAATTTTCACCAGCGCACAGTTTGAGGAAGATCAAGGATCGTTCGCAGTCAGGACATCTGGCGGCAGTTCAAGTGTCTCGTGTGTAGTGCAGATTATTCCCACGGTCTCCGAATTTTCGGAGAATTCGTCGATTACGTCACTGCAACTACCCCGTTACTGCTATGGACAGGCATTGACTTACACAACTATTTCTATACCATTTTCATTCACAAGGACTTCTCCTACTCTTTCCAAACCAAAATGGCTCAGAAAGTTAGTGTTCTGGACATCGCATCGCCGGAATTTGACGTGGATGCCTACCTGAGCTCACAACTCAAGGAAAAAAGCCTCGATGAGCTGGTCAAGGAGGAGGAGGAGATGGTGGCGTCGGTGAGTTCTTGACTCTTACTTGCCTTTGTGTCCGTAAACCGCTTCACCTCACCATTTAAGGTGCGACGCTTGGACTCTGATGTTCATCAGCTTGTCTACGAGAATTATAACAAGTTCTTAACCGCTACGAGTACTGTGAGGAAGATACAGGACGAGTTCAACCTGCTGGATAGTGTGAGTTCTGTTAAATATTGCTATGGTTGTCCTACAACAGCGGTTTCGACCTAAATCTTGGGGAGAAGGTGGGAAATCTAACAGAAAAACGCAAAACGAAACGCAAAGCGAATTTTACCAGGATTCAAAAAAGTAACTACCGAAGCGAGGCCGAATGTGCGATTTTCTAAAATTCTCTCGCAATCCTTCTTGAAGCTGACGGAAGTTTGCATAATACGCATTTTACGAGCAACCCATCCGTGATTTTCACGAGCACCGTGTTAAATAGCAAGGCTTATGACTAAAAATATCAAGCAATAAAGGAGTTAGTATCTTTCAGGAGATGGAGTCACTGAGTACAAACATGAAGAATATATCCGGACTAATAGGCGAGCTAAGTGGCGTCCTGGGCGGAGGACGAGAAGGTGTTGCTCAGCTGGGAAGTTCCTACAAAGTCGTCAAAAGTCTGCAGTCGATATTTGAACTGCCGGGAATTTTGCAGGTAGGCTTTTTAGGCTTTTCTTTTTGCCGTTGGGGGCGGTTTCCTCACCAAAATTATAATTGCCGTATTGGGGTAAAGAACACGTCCTATTGGTTGGTATGCCATTGACCAGTCATGTTTTGCGCGAATAGAAAGACGTCCATGATTGTTGAACGTGTAAAGTTGGCTCGCGAAAGTGTCGACCAATCACATGGCTTGAGAGCTTGAAGGCTCCGCCTTCTTTATCCCACCAATGGGATCACGATATCACTATACTATAATTCCTCCCTTGTAATGTGTTTATTTAGGCATCTTTCGACGAGGGAAGGTACAGCGATGTTGTGAGATTATATCTTCTGGCGCAGAAAGGCCTTAATAAATACGCCGACATGAAGAACATGGCAGAGATCCAGCAGAAAGCTGATCAGATTCTGGCGGAGACGGAGAAGCAGGTAAAATATAGACTAGTTGTCTTTTCTGCTGTCTTTGCTTATTGGAGTTGTGCAGTGCCGAGTACAAAGAATTATGGTATAGATTTATTTCAAAACCTTTTGGATGGTTTTCAGTTGCAATTTTATAGGTGGAAGCAATCATTTTTTTATCAAGCATGTAGTACCACTGATAAAACTGCTGTTTATTTCTATTAATATCCCATGCTTCCTTTTTTAGCTCATAAAATTAATCGACCGGTCTACTGAAGACGTGGAAGGAGTAGCTGAAGCGATAGGACTACTCATGAAGTTAGGGAAATCACCAAAAGAGGTAGAAGAAGCTAAACTATCCTATTTAGATGGTGGTAGTTGACGGTCAGCTCACTTTTTTAGATCCAAGCACTGCTTCTGAAGTCGTCGGAGGCCTCTTTACAGAACGATCTGAAACAACTGCAGAGCAATCCAGTTGATGTGCTTGATCTGGTGGACAAGTTGGTTCCTATCTTTTTTTTTGTTTCCTCGTTTCCTTGTTTATGTTCCTTTACTCAAATCTAATGCTTTTTTAGGGGTTGTGAGTCGTTCATACCGAATTTGACACTGCTGGCTAATCTTCACGAACGTTTGTTCCCCGATTCTTCTGAAAGCCTGTTGAAAATGTTACAAGTAGGACTGAATTCATTGTTTCGGTTCAACGTTATGGTGAAATTTCATTTTCCTCAATGAAAATCTTACCTCCCTTCATTCTAGGCTCAACTTCGTGACTTCCACGAAATTGTATCCAATCTATTCCTTGCTTCATCTGATCCCAAAGACTGTTCAATAGTGGTTCGCGCTTTGGATCGATATTTCCGGAAAATGTCCACCTGTAGACAAGTAGTGCAAGGTGAGCGGTCATTCTGTGGTTTTTTTTCTTTGTGATTTCATTCCGCTTTTTTCTTTTTACTGTTGAGATCACGACTGCTTGCAGAATTTTAATTCTTTCACGTAGCATAAGTGCACCATCTGTTGACCTATATCATATTTTTTGATTCTTAATTCACCTCTCATTCTCTATGTTGAAAGTTTTCGTGATCCCACGAATATTTTATGTGCTACACGAAAAAAAGGAATTCTTGGAAACTCATTGAACTGTCATCTTGTCCGTTCTAAGGTATTACTTGAGCTCAGATTCTGGAACATGGTTTTTTAGGTCTGGATTGTTCCACGTGCACCATATCTCTTATCCGTGAAGTGTCAAAACACGAAGTTGTGATTTCTAGGAAGTATATCTTGGAAGAGATGAAGATTGTTATGCAAGAGGTGCGAGTAGTCCATTACAGGCTGTTTTTGTTTGTGAAAGTCATTGTGAAAGCTGTATTCCTCCTGTTGTATTACAGATAAGGCAGTCTCTTATGTCAAAAGATGTTGATCTGCCATCCCTTGCAGCGAAAGCTCGAGCAGTCCTTCGTTTTCCAAGTGAAGGTGTGTGTTGTCGCTGAATTCTAGGGATCATTGTGCATCTTGCAACTCTAGTGTTTGTTTTCGTTTTCGGCAATACAATTCTCTGTTTGCTCACTTTCATGGATGCGGCTGGGCGAACGTGGGATCCTGAGAAATAGCTTTCTAGTTGAAAATCTTGCTTACCTTGGGGGATTGGAACCAGCCCACGGTTTTACACTCCTCTCTGCCGTTCTTATTTGAAAAATTGCATTTTGGTCGTATGACGCCCGTACTTTTTGAATTTCTTCTAGAATTTAATAGTTAACATTTTATGGGAGAGATTCTGTAGCGAGTTATTGCAGACCGCTCTGGCAAATCTGCTTCTCTTCATCGCTAGTGACGTCACCTTCTCCACCTTGCCTCCAGCTGATTTCCAAGCGGAATTCGCGCACAATGTTCACGAAGAGATTGTGATTGGAGCGTTCAAGGATATGACATCAGTGGCGGAAACTTATGGTTGGTTCAACCTCATTTGTGAAGTCTTCTTCTTGTTTCTTACGTTTTCTTTGCTAAAAAATCGTCTGCATCAGCTTTCTTCAACCGCTTTAGGGTCATCTGAAGGTGAAGCGCGTTACGCGAACCCATTGATGATGTTGCTGTTGGCGTTCACACTTCATCACTTGGCCAATAAGTCGTCGCAGTACCTCCTAAGCCTTTGTAGGGAACAGTTCTCGCTCACAACATCGAAGACGACCGTTGGACTAACAGGTAAACGTAAATGTCATCCTTCAACCTGGTATGATAAGGTGGCGCATCTACTAAAGTTACTGGAAGTCTTTTAAACATGCTTTCGCCATTGTGGGAGGTGTAAATCTTGCGTAGCACTTAAGACATGAAGTTCTCCATGCTCGCTCCATTATACTTGTTTTATTTTGCCATGCTCACGTTTATTTTATTTGAATGCTGATGAGTGGAAGAAACCGTTCCCGATCGTTCCTCGATCTATAGGTGTAAAATGAGAGCGAGATATAGCTTTACCTTAAATGAACTGGGAGTTATTGTTTCTAGGCGCTTCCGAGGTCACAACATTACTGAAGACTTGTTCGCAAGCCCTGCTACGACGATTCACTAAATTTCGTGGACTGGAGTTTGGTGAAGCTCTCGTAAAAGGATGCGAAGGTTTGCACCAACCGGCAGCATCACCAGTTGGAGTGAGGTAAGCGTTATTTTTTGAGTTTGTGTTTAAGACCACTGAACTATACTCTGTGTTCTTCTGCTTGGTTGATGTGTTGGAAGAGTTCTAATTCCGCACCAACACCCCTCCTTAGTAGTTTTTTTTCCTCGGAATGATTAAAACCTTGCTGAGTTTTCACGATTATCTCCTCGTGAGCCACACCTTCAATGACCCCAATCGTTCCAAAGTGCTCCGGGGGGGGGGGGGGATTAGACTATGATTCCTCTCTTCGCAAAATGTTGTTTTATATTGAAGTTATGAAGTTCCTTCCAAGAACGGATAATTTTGAAACCTGCAGAATATTCCTTTGAAATGCGTTGTTCCTTAAAATGTTTTCGCTTTTCCTGCCTCCTCTAATCCTGCCAGCAATTCATTCCTTCGTTTTCCCCGAAACTCTTTTATTTCTAATGGAATCATTGAAACATTCGCCTTTTTTTCGACCATAATTTGCTTCCTTTCCAAAAATTTCGACTTTTACATGTTAAAATAGTCACTGAGATTGAATTGCGGCAAATTTTTGATTAGCCAATAGCCTACGATGTTCTTTGAAGCTATAGAGTACTCAAGGCGCAACGGAGCAATCTCTGTTTCCGTTCTATTAGTCAGCGTCCACAGGTCACAGGCCTTATCGCATTGTTTTTATCATACTCCAGGTGGTAACGTGCTCTGTCTGCTCTGTCTGCAGTCCGCTGTTGTTTTCTCAGACATGCTGTTCGTCGAACTGTTGAGGAGGTTCTGGAATGTGACTCTATGCTCTCTCGACTTCTTGGCGGAGAAGCCGGTCGAAAAGAAAGTCGTCATCGTCGACCGATGCCGGCTCCATCAGCACCTGATTCATCCAGAGATTCTTTGTGGTGTGAAAGGATTGATTTCAACCAGCAGTTACATGTTAGTTGTCTGAATTTCAAGACATTTTTCTATTTCTAAGTCTTATGCAGGTTATCCCAAGTCTTTCATCTTCGCTTTGTTTTATTGCGTGCCTATGCTTCGAACTTTCGCCTTTTTTTTCAGTTCAACAGAGCGTCTATTATCGGTGCTATTGTCAAAGTGCTATTGAAGTCGTTCATCGAATCGATTCGCCTGCAGACGTATGGGAAATTTGCTGTCGAACAAATCCAAGTGAGTTTTCTGTGGAGTTTTCTGTGGAGTCAAGGCCATTTATCCACGTATTCCGGAGTTTGTGATTGTTTGTCTCTAGGTCGACTGCTACTACCTACAACGAGGAGTTTCACCGCTAGTAGCGGACGAGGTTGTGGTGAACTCTATGGTGGATCAGGCGCTGTCATCCGCGTTGAAACGATGCGTAGCTCCGGAGTTGATCCACCCCAGTAGGTTGAGGCAAATTTGCGACGAAAAACCCGAGTAAGGTTCTGTTTCGGCTTTTTAGCTTTCTTCTAATTTATTAGTAGGTTTCACAGGGTTGAATTGTTAATTTTATAGTTTAGAAAGCTGTTGTTCGATGATTTTCTAATTTATTTTGTGACCGTTTCTTTTCCTCTCAACGGTTTTCCGTGATTTTGTGTCGAATTTTTGCGTTGTTGTACATATGTAGTAGTACCTGTCGGGTCTCGTTTTTTTTTCTGCTGTGATTGTGCATATCCATGTCGACGCTATAATGAAACGTTTTTCGGATAAGCGGTCTTCTTTTCTTGCTTGTTTTGTGTAGCACTTCATAAGATACCTTGTTTTCCATTGTTTTCTTGATTGCCTCGCCTTTTGTAGCGAAATCTCATTAATTTTGTGCATTTTTTTTCCGAAACTATGTTCAACTCCACTTTGCCGCCGCCAGTTTAGCACTTAGATAGCGCGCGAAAAGTTACTGGTCGATTCTTTTGACATAGGTGTTTTCCTAGCGCACTGTTGTTTGAGTTTGAGCTTTCACTTTCTGTGCCTTCCGCACTTCACGTCCCGATTCTAGCCAGTTTTCCTTTTTGATAAGAAAAACAAGTTCTAATACTGCTTCCAGAATTCTATGCATTGATCTGAGCGAATCTCACCGGTTTTAATGAAGTATTCGTCGAAATGGACCGATCGTTCACACTCTCACACTCTATCAAACGATGTCGGAGTCTCTCACAGATCGAGAATGACCTCAGCTCGGAGTCGCCTAGTAGGAGGTTTGCATAATGTCCCCAATTAATGGGTGTGTACTTCCACGTCTTTTATTCCACTAAACAGGTTGTTCAAGGAAGAATAGCAGAGTACTGTCACAAAAAGTCTACCGTGGAAGATTGAGCCTTGGCAAGGGAGGAGCAGCTGGAAGAAGTGAGTAACGCTGGTTCACCGCCGGTCGAGTTCGTGATCTGTAGAGGTTTTTTCAGTTAATCGTCGCAAATCCAAAAATGGCCACCAGTTTTTGAATGTGGGCGACGATGACGATGATTACTACTGGGATGGCAGCACTGACTCAGTTAGTTGATCGATTTTCGTTCATTGCATACCCATTGAACAACTTTGGAAGTGTGCTGTATTGTATGGCGAGCACTGGTCGTGTCTAGCCATTAGAGGGACAACAACGAGCAAATAGAGGTCAAAGAAGGGTTTGACAGTGACCAGTTTCTCCACAGTGCGTTCTGGGGTGAAAATTAGGCTTAAATATTGTAGAAATAGATGGATTTTCTATCCAAACAGCCAAAGAACGTGTTTTCTCAACGACTGTTAAGCTCTGACACTTTCCGTGCATAAACTCTCCATTGAATGTGCCGGTTGACGAACGACAAATTTTATTTTGTATCCTAAGAATCTTCAGTTTCCTTGTCTTTCAGTGTTGAAGTTCTTTTCAAAGTTTATTATTGATGTTTTTTTTTCCACAATCCCTGGAAGCAAACATGGCCTTTCTCACCGACTCCCTTTCTAGGGTCTACCTCGTCCGTCTTCCACATCGACTTTTCGATGCCTAGCAGTTATCGAGCGGGCGTCATCAAGCTCGAGCTCAGGAAACGAGGCAACCAAATCTGGATTGAATGATTCTGTACTCTCAGAAGTGGCAGAAAATGAAAGGTAATACACTTTTTGAGGCACAACAAAGTGGTCTTGTGGTATGAATGATGCTGGGATTGAGAGCTAGAGTCACTGGAAAGGCGGTTCTTATTGCTCAATACGGGGGGAGTCTTTTCTGTATGGATTTGGAGGTGCGATCCAAAGTGCTGTAAAGATATGATTGCGTTGTTGTGTTCTTTTCCAAGTGTGCTAATGCAAAAATCACCTTTTAGGCGCTGTAGACCATATTGGCATAAAAATCTCATTCAGGAGTATTTTTCACATATGTTTCGCTCTTTCCAGAGATAATCTTTTTCGAGACCTCGACAATTTCTTATGCGCTGATCGATATGTGTCGAATAAATTGACTATGGCTCAAACTCCGGGACGATCTGATCAGGTAATATTGGCCTTTTTGTTAATATCTGCTATTTTGCCATATGAGCTGCTATTCCTGGCACTAACACTGTTTCTACCTTATAATTCAAAGTCATCAGAATCACCTACTTTCAGACTTTCACCATAGGTTCCAAGAAGAAACAGCATCGTTACGGTGATGTGTTATGGCTCATATTGCGAGCGTATTTTAGTGGGAGGTAGGAATTTTCTATTTCTTCTGTATCGTGAAGCTTCTCGAGTGATCTTGGTTACTCTTTTTTTCTGTTTTTGCGAGAATCTCTTTCTCTCATCCCATTGTTCATTTTTTCTTTGTTTCTTATTTTCATCCAGAGCTTTGCGTATCTTTGGCTGTTCAGGGAAGTGTCAGGAGGTCAAGATGCGACTTTTGAAGTGGATGCATTGGTTTGCTCGAAACGAGAGCAACGTAGCCAAGTCCTTGATGAAATCATGAGCTATGAAGCGATACCTTCAATAGAAGCATATGAACGCCTCGAAATGAACTACATGTCACATCTTCAAAGTACCAGAAAAGAAGGTTAATTTTTTTTTTGAAAAAAAAAATCGAAGGAAAAACACCCAAAATAAGGTCATGGTTTCAGTAATTGAACTGCTGGACGAGTTTGGCAGGTATCAAGCCCTATTTCCTCATTCGAAGGCGATGGTAGAGGATTGTACTTCGCGCAAAGGTACTATTTTCACGAAGCAGCTTCTTGACAAAGTCACGCTGTTGACCACATGGCTCAATACGGTAGAAGATTTGGCGTCGAAAATTACTCAGGTAGAGGAAATGCTGTGGTTCTTTATGCGTATGTAAGTGCTAATGATCTATTATAGTTGGGAACCGTTTTTGAAGTCAGCCGGCTTCCTAATGCGGAAAAATTGTGGCCACGCCCACTTCACAGCACATCCTGGACTGTTGGATTACGAGATGCCCGGCCAGTTTTTGCAGCCTTTGTGAAGAGAAGCCTGCTCGTTAGGGTTGGAGTCTTAATGCAGTGCCGCTTAATGCGTCCCTATTATCCACTATTCAGGGGATGAAAAGGGTAGTGGGTCGAGTCTGGGAGCTATGTGAGACGACTGTGATGGAGGCGGCTATATTGCTCCAGCCACCCGTCGCAAGCTA